>VZRM01005894.1:1162934-1206165 GCA_013397955.1 Grantiella picta | reverse complement strand
AGGGCGGCAGGCGGCCGGGGAGATGCCGGCCGAGGGCTTTCCCTGGCGGGGCGTGCTCGTTCCTGACGTGCCGCGCTGCCCACCGCGTGTCCCCGCAGCGAGTCCCGGGCAGCGCCGCCGGAGCGGCTCTCCCGTGTTGCATAATGTGGCGGCGGGGAGCGGAGCTGCCGCGGCGGACGCCGTGCGGGGCGGAGGGCTGGGTCCCGGGCAGCGCCAGCCGTGCCTCGGCCGCAGAACCACCGGGAGGTGCTGCCGGAGCCCGCCGGCCAGACCCAGCCCTCTCCCGGGCGGGGGACGGGCATGTTGCCCGCGGGCAGTCGGGATCAATGGCAGCGGCCCGGGACCGGGACTGCGCTTGCCTCGGCCAGCCCTTTCCGTCACTTTTCGTCGCTGTTTTTCAGGCGCTGCGGGACCGATCGCATAATAGTTCCTGGAAATGTTGCATTATGTAACCACAAAATTTGCTGGCAGCCGGGCTAGGAAGAGGGAGCTAATTATGGGATATTATAATCTCCCTACAAAGAAACTAGGGCAATCTCACCCCGAAAAAAAAAAAGCCCCCCCAAACCCGTAACTGTAACAGGTTTTGTTAAAGTGTGTTTATTAAGGGAAGTAGACAACTGGGTAAGTGGGGAGGCGAGGCGCGCTCGCCGGTTGCGTGCCGGGTGCCTTAAAACGAGATTTGTGTTGGATCTATATTTAGCCCCTTCGCGTTTTAGCAATTGTGGCTTCATGTGCTATTTCTGGTCTTTTCTCCAGAGCCGTGCGTGTGTAAGACGTTCGAGGCATTTGCTCGGATTTTTAACTCCACGCCTTCGGAGGCGTTTTAGATCAGGCTGTATTTTTAGGGAAGGCGTTTCGCCCAGACGCCGTGCCATCTCTCCGGTACGGGCTTTCAGCGGGAAAAAATAATGAAAAATAGATTTTAAAAAACCTAAAAAAACAACAAAACAACAAACCAAAACAAACGGGAACGGCTTAATTTAAGGAAGGAAAACGTTTACAGGAGATCTCAGCGGCGCTGGAAGGGAGAGGAAGAGCCGTCCCGGCCGTGCCCTGACGGCCGCGGCGGGCTGGGGGCCAGGTGTCGCCGGCCCCCCTGGGGCAGCGGAGCCGGGCTCCGGGGGCGGCCGCCGGTAGTAGGTCAGTGTGACAGAGCCGGCGGGCGGGGGAGCGGAGCCGGGGCGCGGAGCCCGACCATTCCTCCTCGCCCACCTTCTCCTCCGGGAGGCTGGCGGGGGTCGCCGCTGCCTTCCTTCCCCGGCGGCCGACGGGGCGCGGCGGCGGCGGGCGAGCGAGGGCTGGGGGCGCTGGCGCTCCCCCTCAGCCCTTTGTTCTGCCGCTGCCCATCACCCCCCCGGTCCCACCGTCGCCTGCAGGCAGGGATCGCCAGACAAAGGCCCTCGCAGGTAGGCACGAGATGAGCGTTTTCGTTCGTTTCTTACGTAACGAGCGACAACAACATCATAAAGGAAAAAAAAAATATCCTCACTGGCCAATTCTGTAATTTTTTCCTAAGTCACTTCGGCGTCGCAGCGGCTGTGTGTTTTGTACTCTGGGGGCCAGCTTGTGCTGTGGCCTCGACGGGAGCATAGCTTGAAAGTTGCTGGCAACAACTTGTCTTTCAAATTAGGTGATTTTTGTTTTTTTAAATGATTTTTCGTGGCTAAAACGGTTCTCCAATAGATGAAACCAACATCACTGTGCTGCTGACGAAAAACCTCCAAACTGAGCTCCCCAGCCAGAGGCTTTATGTTCGTTGTACCTGCTGTAGGAAGTAGCAGCAAAGTGTTTTAAAAATGTAATATTCTTGGCAACTGCATAAACTTTCTGCTACTTAATTGTTGGGGCCAAGTACAGCCTTGCTAGTGAGGCTCTTTTGGAGTTGCTGTTGTGTTAAAAACAACCCTATTTTTTTCGTTGTCCTTGTAACTTGAATGATTGCACTGAGTTTCATTATGTTCGCTCCAGTGTGTATGTAACCTACTTTGAGTTATCTTTGCCCTCCTCAGTAATTAATTCAATCCAGAGCCTCGTTTGAAATATTGCTACGTGCATTGCTTTTATGGTCCTTATTCAATCAAAATGTTGACTTTGATGGGAAACTCGAATGAATAAGGATTTGTTTTTTTGGCCCAAAGACCTGATTTAAACCAACAAGTTCAAGGACTACTGAATAAGGATCATTAATAACACTGGCACTAACAGTTATTGTTACAAAAGTTCTTGCATTTCAGATGTCTTTGACTGTTGACGTGCTAACACTCTATAGAATATTCTGCCTCCACTTGCCATTTTTTTTTACTTTATATTTTTAACTCGTGCTCCAAAGGACTCCTAATGAGCTTTTAAAATATCCAGCTTCCTGAATTTGCACCCAAAACCTCAAGTTTCTGCTGTTTTGGTGGGGGGTTGTTTTGCATTTTTTTGGGGGGTTTGGTTTTTTTTTTTTTTGGTGGTTTTTTTTTTTGTTGTTTTGTTTTATTTTTTGGGTTTGTGTTTTTTGGGTTTTTTTTTAACGAACTGATCTGAAGGTGTCAAAAAGCTAAGAGTCTTCCCATGGGCAGTATGAACTTACATGACCTCCACACAGCTTATCTCTTCTTAAGAAGGAACAGTATTTGCCTTGCTTTGGACAAAATTTGTGGAACATACAGGCATTCCTGCTATTGCAAAAAAGTCAAAATAGAGTCTGAGAAAGATATCAGTGCCAGGCTGCTTTTTTCCAATCCTTTATCTTGAAATAAAACTCTTAAATAAAATAAACCTTTAGCTCATTTTAAATTGACTTATTTTAACAAATAGTTATGCAAACTATTCTTATGCAATAGTTTTTTTCCAGACAGCAATCTCACTGCTGTTATAACATCACTGTGATGCAATAATATGAACAATAAAATCCTCTGTTTGAGTCTTATTACACACTGTTAAGCAATGTATCTGACTCATCAGCTTAATTGACTCTTCTAGGTGACCTTGCCATGATCATTACAGCCAGTTATGAGATATAAATGTGCTTAGGCTATGTAATAGAAAAAAAATGCAAATAGATGGCCAATTCCTGCAGTCTATTCTAAAAGAAAATGGCAATTGATTTTCGTGTTAGTATTTTACAGTATTAAAACATTACCTTACAGTATTTGAAAATATTTTTTAATAGCTACAAGGTAATGTAACTGTCTTATACTGATGATAAGCATGACTGTCAAAAACAAGATTGTGGAAGCAAGGGAATACTTGATCTTGACTAAAAATGTGATGGAAGCAAGAGTCTTAAAAATTGTATTAGAAGGTAGATCAGAAAAGAGTTAATTCTAAAGCTACCTTAGATACCATGTGTTTTTTCTTAATTTCATGTTTTTTTCTAATTCACTTGTTGAATTTGTCCATGTCTAAAAAGGCATACCATGAGAGTGAATTTCATGACAGATATTAAACAAATCTATATTCTACCAGAAGGAATGCCTTATTTAAGACATGGCTTTTCCCCCTTTCTTGAGTTGCTCTACCTGGGTGTAATTTTCAGTGTGTCCTGCAGTATTTGAATAATTAACCATTTTTTGCTACAGAGGTGTCTGCACAGCAGCTGACAATATAGGTGCCAGTGCGGCAAGACTTCCTTTTACAAGCAGAATGCAACCCAACAAAGAAAATAATGCTCAGCATGGGCAGTGGTCTGGACCATCTCACAGAATTTTAACGCTAAAGTTTCCTTTTTCTCTGCTCTGTTTGCAGTGAGTGGTAGATAACAATGTTTTACAGCCAGTGTTTATTTTATATATTTACTTCAGTTGTTATATAACAAGAAGCATGTTTAGAGCATCAGCTGGGATTAATTGACATAATTCTGCTGCCTTTAAATAGAGCCCTATAAATTTAGGTCAGCTGAAGGTCTGACCCATGCTTGGCATTTTGAGAACAGAGTTCAATAATAGAAAGCCATTTGTTGTCAGAATAATTAATATTTGATTTTGTGGGCTTTTTTAAAAATGGTTTGTAAGGGAAAGCTGAGATTGTATTTCCAGATCATGGTTGCTATTAAGTTATAGCTTTTTACAGTCTAGTTCTTCCTGCTGTCAAGTAGCTATTGAAATGAGAAACATACTATCATAGTACTGTAACTTCAGTAACAGTTGTTTCTATTGAGGTTTTATTAAAAATACTGGAAGGCGTTATGATATTTATTAAATTGCATATTTACATGTGCATGCTATATGTATTATATGTATTGAATTAAATATTTACCCAAGTTATATATATCTATTTCCTTTGCTCCTCAGTTTTAATTCTTTTTCCTGGTGCTTTGAGTAGTATTCTTATATCTTGTTTTTCACCCTTTAAACCAAAGCAATAACCAGCTTCTTTTGGGGAAAATGAACAGATCTGGTAGAATCATACTGTCTTCATAAGGAAATGGAAGAAAAATATGGGGCAATTTGCACATATTAAGCTTGACTGACCTTTTTGAACAGCAGCTACCCTTAACATATGTTTTGTGCTCTCCGAATAGTAATTTTATTTTGGTGAGCAGACTGTACTTAAATGAGTTAATTTGTAGTTATTAAGATAAACGGTAACTAAAATAATTTTTCTAACAATGAAAGCCTTTTGTAAAAATTACACATGACATCAGCTTTCTGGGTACAACGTGAAGTTGGGTAATATGAATTTGCAATAGTGTTTCAAGTTCCATGATAATCTTACTAATTTTTTTCTTAAATTTGATTGAACAATGTCATAATAAATGATTTCTGATGTGCCCAATGGAATACATTTTGTGGACACATTCCATTTTTTTCTTTCAATAACATGATCAACATTTTAGCAAAAGTGGGTCATCTTGTACAAAGCTATCATCATCAGTGTTCCACTGACCTAATTACACATTGGTCCTGAAACAGTAAGCACTTAAGATGTCCGTGAAGTTGTAGGAAAAGGAAAATGTACAGGATCAATAGTTCTGCATTACTCCATGCTGTTGTAATGTATTTGTGGTCCTTTGTTACTATATAACAACAGCAATTGGTTGTCATGTTTGTATTGTAAATGCTTTCCTCCTTTGTGACTGTGGATAACTTGTCCATTATAGCATAAAATGCAGTCACCTAGGGTTTTAACTTCATTTATTCTACATTGTCTAGACCCTCTGGCCCATAAATCTGTCCCAGGGAAATCACTCTTTCAATCTAGCCAGCATTTAAGCTTTTCTTCAACAGGAATATAAACTTATGAACTCTTGTAGGTAAAGGGCAAGTAGTAGTAGTAGTATATTGAAGGATTTCAGTGGAGATTGGAAATCTTCTTTGTTGGAAAGGATTTCTGAATTACGATAGACCTAATGATAGGTGCAGGATTTCATGGCATGATTTTTATCTGTAGAAAGCAGTAGAGGTATGTGCAAAGTTTTTTTAGCAGTGTTTAGGGAGACACTGCATGCACCACCTGAGCTTATGGTATTTTTTTCTGTACCTCATAAAAGTATTGAGATAGATAGCAACTGTTTTTAGAACACTTTGAAGATAAAAGTGCAAAATGTATCTTTGTTTTCCAAATTTAGAATGCAAAGTGGTGACTTTGGATTCTATGAACAACTTCTATAGCAGCTCATCTGGTGTATAGACAGATTTTCAAAATCAATAAACTGGCAGAATGGTGGCAATAATATAATTAATGATACCTATGCAAAACATGGACAACAGCAACTAAAAATAAGCAGAGACATCAATACAAGCACAATTGTTTTTCTAGAGTGTGCCGTATAGTGGTGGTGATGATAAAGGCATGTTTTTATTCTTAAACAAGAAGCTATACTTAACTGTCATTTTCTTCCATTTTTTAAGGACTGATATATGTATTTTTTCTGTAGACATGGTGATAGAATGTTGAATTGGATACATTGAGCATCCAATGCTAGAAATGGGATTTCATTTAGTTTGATAGAATCACTATTGAAACGCTAGAGCAGTAGAATTAAACAGTTGTTTTATCCATTCTAGGATATGTTTGAAAAATAATGCTTGGAAACAGCATGAATTATTTTGCTAACTATAAATAAACCCATGCAGCAATTCTGTGGGGAAACTTTGGTACATGAGGAGGCCCACATGCATTCTCTAAAGCAGACATGACTTATGTAATTAAACTATGCAGAAGAGAGCAAGAATCTGGCTCTGTCCTCCAACCTTTGAGACCTTTCAGTTATTACAGTGTGAATACATAAATCCCTAGGATCAGATCTTGAATGTGCTATGTTGTCACTTCAGTATTTTTTTAAGTCCCTCGGATAAATTAATGTTTTGTGATTTCTGCATATATAATTTTTTGCTTCAATCACATGAGTCCTATACAACAGTCCCATTAATACTTGGATCTGGGATTGTATCTTGCTTCTGTTGAAGCCAATGGCAAAATTGCTGTGGGAGCAAGACTGGCTCTGTAATTAAGTTAATAGGGTCGAGTGTTATTACATTGTAGAATTGGCACTCAATGCCATCAACATCAACCAACCAAATGTTGGTTTTATAACACTTTATGAGGGAGTGATAAAGCAATTGAAAAATTAATCATAAGGGAAAATATTGGAATTTGAAATGTAGTCAGAGGAATCATTACAGTTCATTAATTTATGTGTAAATACTCATGTTTTCCAATGGAATTATAAAATGCAAGTGAAGTGAACTGAAATGGCTGGTTCCATTGAAGGCATGTTGCCATTATCATCAGATGGAATTTAATTTGTTTACAGACACAGCTTTGGGCTGATCCACGTGGAGAAGTATTAATAAACATGGGTTTTGACTCCTGTTTGTAAAGCCACAATTCCAGTTACCATAACAAAAGTGCTCAAGAAATATGGAAAGAGTTAAAGATCTATTGTTTTTTTGTTAATTCACTACAGTAATGGCATTAGGTCTAACTGCATAAATAGCAAACCCATACTGACTATGTCAGTTGGTACATGTCTGTCTTGACAGCTTTGCTGATGGACTCTGGCAGAGAGCAAAGTTGAATATTGCGTGCAAAAACACGGTTGTTTTGATACATGCTTAATATTTGCTGTAGATTGCATGCTACTTACGTTCTGTCTGTTTGTGCCAGGAACAGTGTGTACAGGAGGGAGACTGGCCAAAACAGGAGTTAACTGTGCTACAGTGAGCAGATCGTACACTGGAATGGCCCAATCTGCAGATGTCCCACGGAACAAGGGACATGAACTCTGCAGCTTGTTGGGCTAAGTGCAGCTCAGTGCCAGTGTTAGCCTTGCAGGTGGATATTTGGACATGCAGTCGAGTTTTTGTCCATCAAAATGGTCATGTTGATGAACTATGTCATTAGTCTACATTCATTTAGGAAAAAAACTCAATCCAAAAACTTGTTGCTAATTTTTATTATTGTTGTTAGTATTTCTCCTTGACCACAGTGTTGGGCAAACACTGAAGTGGAATAGCTTTGAGCTGGAGACCATACAGACAGACACAGTCCAAAATCTTGATATAGTCTTGTTCAAGACTAAACACTGCTTTTATTTCATGTGGAAATAAAAGATGTGAATATACAAGGGGAAAAAAAGTTGTATTAAATATGTGTAGGTATGGTTTTGTTCCTCTAAAATAAATACCAATTCTATAGGTATTTCCTGGTTGTCATTACCATTTCAAGTAAGTGTATATGGCACATACATACATACATACATATATATTTATATAATGATAATGATGATGTATGCATATTAGTGTGTATTTTCTGAGAGAACAAATATTTGGGTTTGAGTGTATATCTCTAGTACTGTTAAATTCAGTAAGAGCTCTGCTTTGGTAAGGACATGAAATTTCATGAAAGTTGTTTGGAACACTAGGTGAGAGTTGGCTGACATCCATGCTAAGAGACAAGTGATGATTTCATAGGTATTCAGTACATGATGCGCTGTTTCCTTCTGCGTGTCATGGAAGGTGTCTGCTCCTGGCACAAGTGAACACAGTTATTGTAGTGTGTCAAGACAATTATGGATCAGTAACCATGTACTCCCAGTTCTACAGGATAATGAAATGAAATCCCAGTATTCTATTAATGTAAAATGGTGTTACAGAGACTGAATATTCTGCAAATGTGACAGTAGGTCAAGTGGCCTTGTCTTCTCTGTCTCTTTTTTTTTTTTGTGTGTGTGTATTTTTGGTTTTTTGTTTTAAGGTTTCAGCAATGATTTTTTAAGTGTTGAGTTGCACTGCGTTTAAAATGGTATACATATTAATTAAGCCATTGATTACATGGATCAGTGAAATGGACAAAATGGCTATACACCTACTACAGCAAATCAAACTGTACTGAAAATTTGGATAAACAGATGTTGCTTTGCTGTAGGGTTCTTTTTTTGTTTTAAACCTGGTCCGGCTCTGGTTTATCATGACAGAAAGCTCCCTTTTGACTCCACTTAGAATTTTTGATCAGGGTCTAACTGTGTAACTGCTTGTGTATTAGAGGTACATTTATTTTCAAACATGGCAATTTGTGGTGCTGCTTTTTCACTAAAATATTAGATGCTGTCTTTGGTGTGGCTGGCTTCTGACTATTTTTCTTTAGGGCTGTATCATTGAAGACAAATAGTTACATGTCAGTAATTAACCACGGATTTTAGGAAATTCTACTTAGTTGTTCTATTAAATGTGTTAATTTTTTCATGACGGAAGAGTTGGCATGGTTTGATGGAACAGAACCCAGCTTGAAACCTTAGTCTTTATGACCCTGCTTAATTGTAATTACATCACTCACTCCACTTTGCTTTCTGGAAAAGACAAGAGAAACTGGCGGAATACAATTCATTAATTCTTTTATAACCTTCTTGACTGATAATGTTAAAATTAGTTTCATTAGTCATTGTAAAAATATTCCCAGTAAATAGAGACATTAATCTGAAGTGGCTGATTATTTAATTTTTTTTTTTTTTTGGTTGTACAGGCAAGAATGATTGCTGACTTGATAGTCAGTTCTATAAAAGCACTTGGCAGATTACATTCGCTTTACCATGACTGACTGTGGAAAATGATATACTGAGAAACTGTGTCTAAGATCAAGACCAAATGATCTTATGAGAAAAAATATTTTTGCATTAAAAGGGACTAAATAAAACAAAGGCCAATTTAAACTCTTTAGGTTCAATTTTAATGATTACAATATCTGAAGCTAAAGGTTAAGCTAGTTTTTCTTTGTTAATGGTAAGACTTCTGGGTCTAAACTCTTACTTGAAATGCAAATACTGTTTCCTGGAGGTGCGCATGCCTCAGTGGTATTTAACTTTACTTTGACATAACAAGACTATTTGTCAAATGCAGATTTTTCTTTAAATGTTTTTCTTTAAGGTATTTTTCAATACTGATTTTAAAGTTTTCTTTGTAAGATACAGAAAAAAATTATGTAATATTTTGTCAATATTTTTTAATCGCTAGGTACTTGCCCAAATTATGTGTGAACTTGCTAGTTTGAATTAATATGATGGATACAAACATTTGTATATAAATACTTATGGATATATATTTTTCCAGGATTTGAAAGCAGCAATTAAATGTTTAATAGATATAATGGATAGTGGTGGTATTTTAAGACAATAGAAAAGACTCCATCTTCTTTAAATCAGCTTATGTTATTTTTAATCCATGAAAGACCCAAATATATTGCATTTCTAAGTCATACACCACAGCTGTTTTCAGAACAAATGCTTTAATGTGGAACAAGATACTTTGCAGTCGTGCTCATCAATATGCTTGGTGTCCTGCAGTGTTAAGTGTTGGAGGTTTTAGTTTGGCCAGTGATATCATGGAAGGTTCTGTGACAGCATTACTGTAGGATCAAAACTCAAATATTTTTTAATTGATTTTTTTCCTTGGATCATCTTTGTTTTGGAAGCAAATCTGCTATCTCTAGGTATCATGAAATTTAGAATATCAGTTGTTTCAGTGTTCAGCTGTCTTCCTATCACAGCTGGTTTGATGAACCAAATCTAGTCTAAGCTATTTGTCAAAAGCTACTTTTGCATGTCTTGAACTAGCAATTCCTAAATAGTAATAAAATTCTCTGTCTGTTTCAGGTTTCTAAGAAGATTCCCATTGAATCTGCTAAGAAAATTGGTTTGAGACAGGCACTTCTGTCTGAGATTATGAAAGAAAAGGAAGAATGTGTGTGGATTTAAAATTACTATATTTACCGTGTTGTGGAGTGAGAAGTACTGGGGAGATAGCTTGCTCTGTTGCTTATTGTAGATCTTCTACAAATTGTTTCTGATGCAGCTGAGAAAAATGCAGACCCTTAAAAAGGAGCACGGACCTGTTGACACAAGTAGCAATGTGGACAAAATCATGGTACTTAAGTCAACATTAGCAGAAGTATCTGAAGAATTGTCTACTAATGAAGATATTCTACTTACTGAAGCAAGTAGTGGAAAGAGCAAATCTTCAGCTTGCCGGAGAAAGCGAGAATTCATTCCAGATGAAAAGAAAGATGCCATGTATTGGGAGAAAAGGCGGAAAAATAATGAAGCTGCCAAAAGATCTCGTGAAAAGCGACGACTGAATGACCTTGTCTTAGAGAACAAACTAATTGCACTGGGAGAAGAGAATGCCACTTTGAAGGCGGAGCTGCTCTCGTTGAAGTTAAAGTTTGGTTTAATTAGTTCTGCAGCCTATGCCCAAGAGATACAGAAACTCAGTAGCTCAACAACAGTGTATTTTCAAGATTATCAGAGTTCCAAATCAAATATTAACTCATTTGTAGATGATCATGAACCATCTATAGTTGGTAGCAGTTGTATCTCTGTCATTAAACATTCTCCTCAAAGCTCAATGTCTGATGTGTCTGAAACATCAACTGTAGAGCATACCCAACCAAGCCGTATACAAAGCAACTGTAGAAGTCCTGAAAATAAATTCCAGATTATCAAGCAGGAGCCCATGGAATTAGAAAGAGAGCCAAGAGATGACAGAGGTTCATATAAAGCCTCTATATATCCAAACTACATGGGAGCTACTTTTAATGTGTACTCACATTCTCCTCCACTTTTGCAAGTCAATAGGTCCTCCAGTAATTCCCCGAGAACGTCAGAAACCGATGATGGTGTAGTTGGAAAGTCATCTGATGGAGAAGATGAACAGCAGGTTCCTAAGGGTCCAATTCATTCCCCAGTTGAACATAAAAATGTTCATGCAACAGTTAAAGTTCCAGAAGTGAATTCTTCAGCTTTGCCTCACAAGCTTCGAATCAAAGCCAAAGCCATGCAAGTTAAAGTGGAAGCAATGGATAATGACTATGATGCAACCCAGAAGTTGTCATCACCCATTGACATGTCCTCAAAAAGACATTTTGAGCTTGAAAAACATGGTGCGCAAAATTTGGTGCATTCTTCTCACACTCCTTTCTCGGTTCAAGTGACTAATATCCAAGACTGGTCACTTAAACCAGAACTCTGGCATCAGAAGGAACTCAACGTTAAAATTCAGAGTGGTTGCAAAACTGGAGTTGTTGAAATAAAAGACAATATCTACAATGTCTCTGAGTCAGAGAACCTCTATTTGAAGCAGGGCATAGCAAACTTATCTGCAGAGGTTGCTTCACTTAAAAGACTTATAACTACACAAATCTCTGCATCAGACTCTGGTTAAGTTACTACTGAATAAAAGGCTTATTGTTTTAAAGGATGTCATTTGCAGTAGATCAATATGTTTTGTATGATGCTGAATTTTCACTGGACTTGTGATGTCATTTCACTGTAATGTTCACATAATGTCAGATTGGTGTCCTTTTGTGCACAAATTATTATGAAGACTAGGTTGTGCTATGATCACTATGCCTTGAGTATAGTCAAGTAGCCTGTACAAAGGCTGTATATAGTGAACTTTAATTTCTTTTTGTTCTACTACAAAGCGTGCAAGTTACCAGTTACAATAAAATATTGGTGACAAACATAGAACATCTACTCCAGTTCAGTTGATTTTATGAACTTGTAAATAAGTTGCTAATTAAAAACTGGGTTTTTTCTTACACTGTGCTCAACTTCACTTATATTTTTGGTTTTTACAGCCTAACAACCAAATTACAATTTACAACATGTGTGATCCTTCTGGCCACCTTTTTCCTTAACACATTTTTTAGAAGAGAAGTAAAGTGAATATTTATAAATGAAACAGTACCAATTTATAGCCTTAGCCTTCTTTTAACTTATTTGCTAGTAGAAATTAACCAAAACCCCTGCAAATTCTAACCCAGTAACTAATATCAACAACCTTTTTTTCTCCTTCAATCTCAAATGAGACAGTAATGAGTTTCCTGAATGTTTTAGTGTGACAAACAATTTTTCAATATTATAACTTGGTGTTTTAGGTGAAATTAGTTAAGTCAGATTTGTGCATCTGCAAAGTTTTCAGAGCCTTGCAGTGACAGAATTGGACAGCACCATCTCTGCCACAGGGTGGCTTGTGTCTGCAAGGGGTGCAGACATGGAAAGTCCACACCTCCTGCATACCAGCATTCAGTCCATGGTAGACTGTGGGCCACCTGTAGATTAAGTATAAGGCTACTGGATTTGTAAACTCTGAGCTCAGCTAGGCAAATACTTACACATAGGCTAGGCAATAGCAGTTGCAGAGTTAGAGATCATCATCTGCTGTTTTAGTTCCCAGAATGGGACACAATGCAGTTATGCATGAAGTAAGTCTTGCCAGCAATTTGTCCCTGGTTTCAATGGCTTAATTAACTGAACTGGAATACCCTGGCTTGCTAAAGGACACTTTGCAAGAACTTCTCAAATGTAAAACAGGGACTATGTGAAGAACTGCACAATCTAGATACTGCTAGCCCCTTACAACTTATGCAGATAATCAGTTCTTTTCTTGGTGACTGGACAGGGCTATGGTGCTCTTTGTCTTTCAGAAGAGCCATTGAACCATGGAGTTGAGAATTTTAACACATATCCTTGGTTTGGCTTACCAAAATCTTTCATTTTAAAATTAAAAATCATTTATAAATAGAGCCTAAACTTGGTAGAGGTTCTTTTCATGATACTTCCCGCTTGTTTTAACGTACTAATAAATCAGACTAACAAAAAAGCTTTTTCTGAAAAGGCTTTTTATTAATTGCCATGCTGTATAATGAATTGAACCTTTCCATAGGCTTAAAATGCTAATTAACAAAACAATATATAGGTATTGTTTTTTAAATTCATACTTGACTTGAGTGAGAGGAAGTTTGTCAATTTTTTGGGGATATGAAGAGGAGTCTGAGTGACTCCTGATAGCTCTGAAGCTTGGTCCAGCAGTCAAGGCAATGGCAGAACTCCCTGATGTCAGTGAGGACAGGATTTGATTCTGTGCCTTTTCAGGAGCTGATGATTCAGTTGTGTTCTGGGAGGACCTCCGCACAGAAATCACTGGTACTTTCTGAGCTTTTTTGAGCCTTCTAACTGCTGTGCTGTATTTGTGGCATTCAGAGTTGATAAACTGCTATTCTTTTTTCATGCCTTAATAATACAATAGACCCCATAGCTGGGCTCTGTATGTATTCGGTAATTAACATAGATGACATTTCAATGTTACTGAAAATAAGCTCAGGATTATTGCATGAAATGTAAAAATTTGCATTGAATGATGGGGATATGAGACATGAGGCAGTGATTGCTACTGTCTCCTTGCTTGCTAAGTATCTTCTGTAAGCAACAATAAAATTCTTTAAATATTTTGCATATTATTTATCACATGTAATGTGTTCAAGGAGAGGACTTAAAACTCTCAGTGTTGCCATCAGTGTAAGCCTAGATCTATTGGGTTTTTTTTTCCATTTCTTGTTAGAATTGTTTGTCATAATGGAAGAATGTTGTCCTCTTTCTAGCTCATTATATATTTTGTGTATCTGTTTTGTGCAATTAATACTTAACAGTAATGATGTAGTTAATTTGTTGAAGGATGTCATTGCAAGAAAGTTATAGCATGGAGCTTAGGAGCACAATCAGATGTTATTTATACTCCCTTTATACCTTAGTGTTATGCTTCATTTGAAGAAAGAAATAAATAATTTGTCTTTTGTTCAAAACCAGACCTAACTACAACATGCTTTTCTATTATGTTCGTCATAGTCCAACAAGGAGCATTAACTTGAGTTGATGACAAATCTTCCCATGCTGAAGTTGCTGTTTCTCCATCTAATATTTGGAATATCTTTCACACACCTTTGAAAGTACAAAATACAGGAGTGTGGGTGGTACATGGAAAGCCTCACTGTTGGCTACAGTTGCCACCTTGAACCCCTCAGCTGGAGTAACTGTGGTGTACATGCTCACCGAGAGTCCTCACCCTCCTTGCCCATCTTTAGCCTGCTTCCCTTTGGGATGTGAAATGGGAAAGATGGAGTGTTCCTGTGGGGGCGGGGAAGGTCAGAATGCAGTGGGACAGCCCTGCTCCAGCCTTCAGCTGGTGCACAGTTATGTAAGTGTAGGATCAGAGGGGCTGGGGAAGTTGACAGCTATGCTCTTCCAACTTTCCTTTCTTGCACTGCTGGAAAGAGAATCAGCCTCCATGGAAAAATCCATAGCTGGTCATCTAGTCTCTCAATGGGACATCAGAATGTTGGTTTTGGGCAGAAAATGGGCTTTATCTAGTTGTGTATAAATTGGCATAACATCCTCTAACTTATAAAAACTTGTAAATTCAGCGATTGACTGACAAAACAACATGAAACATGGCAAAAGAGGAATCTTTCTCATTCTAATGTGTCTTCAGATGCAAATGTTAAGGAAGGCCACATACAGAAACTGGTAACTGCGAGACGTGTCAATATAAACAGTAATTTATGATAATTGTTAGTGTGAAGGGCTTCATGGAAAGTTTTAAGAAAAGTCTGACTAATGACTGTTGATTAGGTAATTTTTTTCCCAGTGATATCATCTGGTGGCTAATTAGCACTGTGACGTGTGAGTACAGCTCCTTTATTAAATTTGCCTAACTTAATTATGTATAAACACACTAATGTAGCCTCATGTTCTATCAATGCCAGTATTTTGATAGGACATGGATTTGCCCACACGTATGACTTTTGAGCCCAAACATTGTGATTTTCTGAATACTCTCAACTTTCTGCCTTCAGTGAAACTTATATATTGTACGAGATATATTTAGATTTTATTAATATTCTGTGCAACCAAATATCCCTTCTTCATTAACAGGAGACAGGTAATTGAAAATTCCTGATTATTCTTCTCTGGTTATTTTGTCTCTAATGTCTATTTGAGCAGTTTATGAGACCAAAACCACATCTGTGGAACTGAAATGCAAAATGGTGCAATAAACACATTTGTGAAGTTTGGTTAAAACCCCTACTTCTAAAAATCTTTTCTGCTCACTAGTACTTAAATATGCTGTTGAAAATTGTGTACAATGAATTTAGCAAGGAACTCTGAGAATCCAATTAATATGGTCTTTATTACCATATTGTTTTAAAAATACATTTAGAGCTTATTGCACCATAAAAGATTGGTTACTACATCAATACAACAAAAGAATTTTTGGTATTTCTTGCATAAGAATGAGTAGCACATATTGTTCCATTACCATGCCAAATCAGAAGTTAAAAACACTAGGCAGAATCCTAGGGCTTTTAACTCAGTCTTCAGTTCTACTTCCCTTAATGAAGTAGACTTTTTCTGTGTGCAATAAGGGACGCACTCAGGAGGAGTAACATCACCAGGATAGGAACTTTACACTTCCTGCCTGGCACAGACTCCTACTGATTGTTCTATCTCTAAGGCTAACTCTTGTGACAAATCAGTGATATATAAGTCACCTTATTAATATCATTGGAGCTGTAGAGAACTTACTCACTACAAAAGAGAAGGCAGCCAGATGCTCAACTATTATTTAATGACAGCTCTAGAAGGACTTAGTGAATTAGGAGCAAACGGTCAGAGTAGAAACATAGTGTTTAGTTGCTTGAAAGTGTCAGAAGACATTTGGTTTCAGGACTCCAAAAAATAGTAGGAGTACATCTATGCTTTTTATGAGTTGACCAGCTACTACCTGTGCACCAATCCCTGTGGTTGTGACTGGGGTTATGGTAATTCCTTCTCCTTAAATACTGAGGAGCTCCACAAGATTACAAAAAGTGCCTGGGAGGAACAAATGCAGGACATGCAACTCTGCCATGATTTGATATGGGTTTGTCTCTTGCATGCCAGCATCCTTCCTGTTTCTAGTGCATCTGAAAGAGATCTGATCTGAAAACCCTGCATCAGTCCAAAGGTTCTGAGGCAGCTACATGACCATCTAATACTACCAACATTCAGATAACATGACCAATTTTTTCGCCACCATCCCTCACTCCCCCTACCAATCGATGCACGACTCAAAATGTTAGCCAATTGTCTGACTTTTCCATGCTATTCAGATTCTTGGATGTGTAAATACCTGAATGAGCATCTGAGTTAATAACTTACACATGTAAAAGAATCAGGCTACCCCACTATATGTATGTGCCAGCATTGGTTCCCATTATGTCTACATCCTAAAGCATGATGCTAAACAAGTTTCTAATAATTTGGACCTCCACAAATTCTCTTAAATTTGGTATATAAATATTCTGAAGACATAGTGCATTCATTTCCATGGCAGCTGTGTTATGAAACCCTGAAAACACATATTAATGGTGTATGTAAAAATCAGAATATATCAAAGCATAATATTGTATCACACCAAATAGCTGAAAAGATGATAAAATTCAATGAGGGCCATGGCAGCAGAATGCTGTATACTTTTCTCTGTGTTCTTGACACTATACTCATGAATAGACAATACATGTGCTCAAAATTCTCATTCTCAATAGAAGACTTGATGACGTATGTTTTATAAAACCCTCATGGTTAAAAGTATGAACAAGCAAACATCAAAAATATGTGTATAAGCAAAACTATAGTGGACAAGTGACAATAATAGACAACCTATGAACTATCAATATTGCATGGGATTGAAAGGAATTGTTTACATTTTCTCATTTTCTGGAAGTGTAATGAAATTACTTTAAGAAATGTAAATTTTAGCTTCTTTCATTAAATAATATTTATGTCAGCGAAAATAAATGAGGCGATCAAACAACACTTATTTGATGGTATTGATAGGTATTAGAATGGAATATTTCCAGTTGTCAGGGACCCACAGTGATCATCTAATCCCACTGCCTCACCACTTCAGGGCTGACCAGAAGTTAAAGCTCATCACGTAAAGCATTGTCCAAATGCCTCCTTTTAAGGCCCTGACAACCATGGAGCCTGTTTCAGTGTCTGACCACACTTTCAGTAAGGAAATATTTTCTTATGTCCAGTCTGAACCTCCCCCGATGCAGCTTTGAACTATTCCCGCACATCCTGTCACTGGATCCCTGGGAGAAGAGATCAGCAAACCCCTCTCCACTTCCCTCCTCAGGAAGCTGTAGAGAGCCATGAAGGCACCCCTCAGCCAGAGCAACACCAAGTCGTGACTCAAGGCAAGGGGAGGGAATTGGTCATGGCCGTAGTGAGGCTGCACCAGTCAGTGCAGGATGGTAGGAGAGCAGAGAACCAGGACATGGGGGCAGAGGGTGGCATTGAAGAGCTCATGGGAGGCCTGGGGTGATGAGTGGTGGGGCACAATCCGGACCTGGAGAACCCCAGCTGGCAAAATCTGCCCTGGTGCTGGCTACAGGAATGGGCCTGGAGCTGGTCATCACTTGTCTTAGGGGACAATAACAAGGACAGCAATGCCCCCTGCCCTGTTCGTAACACTGAGACTTTTTCTGATTTCCATGCGTTTGTTTTATTTGGATGGTTGGATCTGAGGGGCTGGGAGCCCTTGAGGGTTGGTGTGTGCCCCAGCTGGTGGCCCAGTCCCAGTTTGGCCAACTCCTGGGACATCCTCCAAAGTGATGGATGCAGGGGTGGCTAAAGAGGCCCCAGTACTGCTTGCCTGCTCTTCAGGGGTCATCATGGCCCCTCAGGGCAGAGTTCACTGCCCTGTTTGGAAGTGGAGGACCCAGGAACAGACTTCTCTGGTTCCTCCTGGGGCTCTTCTTGCTCCAACAGTGATGGTAATGGGCATAGAGGGGTAGCTTCCGGAATCCCCATCCATGGCAGTGGAGGAGGTGTTGGGCACCTCATCCATGACGCATCTTGCAGGGCTGTCAGAAGGGCAGGGACCTGGGCAGGGACATTGGGCTGGTGGGCCAGCAGACGGCAGGCCTCCCTGCTGCACCGTCGCACAGCAACACGGATAAGCTGCTGCACAAATGTCGCTGCGTGGTTTTGGAGGGAGACCCCCAGCATCTGGACCAGCTGGTCTTCATCGAATCCATGGTTGGTCAGGATGTCCATGACAGTGTCCTCCACTAGGTCTGCCTCCATCCTGTTGTTCCTGAAGATCTGCCTCAGCCTTGGTCGGACCCAGGGCACCAGGGTATCTAGGAGGCATGGGTGGTCCCGGAAAAGTACCACCCAGTCCCGAGGCTGGAGGCTGCCCACAGGATGCCTGGGCGCTCCTTCTGCAGCCCATGTTTGAGATTCTCCAGAGAAATGGAAGTCAAGGTGTCTGGGGTCTCCTCCTGCCTGGTGGACGATGACTGCTGGTGTCTCAGAGAGTGTAATGACATGCTCCATGTAGTCATTTTCTGTCCCAACTGAGTACAAGATGGATAGAATCCTCCTCTTGCAGAGGGGGCACTTGGGCGTGTTCTCTGCCCACTGCAGGATGCAGGTGTAACAGAACTGGTGAAGGCATGGCAGTATGTAGCTGACCTCCTTCCAGCTGTCCAGGCAGATGGGACAGCAGTTGTCCACCTCTGTGGCCATGCTCTTCACTCTCTGCAGTGGCCTGAGGGGAGCTGGGGTTATGAGTTTCTCCCTTTCACCAGCATTGCAACGGTGGTTTTCACTCTAGAAGGCAAAGAAGCACCATGGCCATTCCCTGGACCTGGGAGGAGTGGAAGAAATGCCCCAGTCCCTCAGGAAGGAAACCATTCCAACTCCCCAGTAGGAAGTTTTCCCTCCCAGTTCACCTCTGCTGCTGCAAGTGCACCTCCTGGGTGTCCTGGATGCCTGAACCTGGCAGGAAGGGGGGGAAAATCTTCCAATGGCTCTGGAGTCAAGCACAGAGAGTTGCAACAAACAACTCTCCCTGCACAATGACAACATCAAAGGCCTCACTCAGCACTCCAAACCTTGCCAAATGGTCGGCAGGAGTAATTTGTGTTTGGATTTGTGTTGGATGGGCACCTTGATACTCATCTAGTTCCAACCTCCTGCCATGGTCAGGGGCACCTTCAACTAGAAGAGGTTGCCCAGAGCCCCACCCAACCTGGTCTTGAACACCTCCAGGGACAACATCAACAGTATCCACAATTTTCCTGGGCAACCTATTCCAGTGCCTTACCACCCTCACAAAAATTCCATCCTAATATCTAATCTAAACTTACTCTCTTTCAATCTGAAACCATTCCACCTTGTACTGTCACTACATGCTCTTGTAAATAGCCTTGCTTCATCTTTCATGTAGGTTCCCTTGAGCTATTGGAAGGCTGAAATAAAGTCACCCCAAAGCCATCTCTTTTTCAGGCTGATCAATCGCAATTCTGTCAGCCTTTCCTCATAGGTGAGATGCTCCACCCCTCTAATCATCCTAGAAGACTCCTCAAGATTCCAACAGGTCCATGTCCTTCCTTTGCTGTGACCCCAGAGCTGATGCAGTGCTCCAGGTGGGTCTCACCAGAGCAGAGCAGAGGGGCAGAATCCCCTCCCTGCCCTGCTGCCCACACTGCTTTGGATGCAGCCCAGGACACGTTTGGCTTTCTGGGCTGGGAGTGCACATGGCTGGGTCATGTCCAGCCTCTCATCCACCCCAAGTCCTTCTCCCCAGGGCGTCTCTCAATCTGTTCATCCCCATCCTATGTTGGTACCAGGGTTGCCCTGACCCAGCTGCAGCACCTTGCCCTTGATCTTGTTAAACCTCATGAGGCTCCCGTGGGCCCACTTCAGGAGCCTGTCTAGGTCCCTGTAGATGGCATCCTGTCCTTCAGATGTGTTTGGACATGAGCTGGCTGGGTGAAACCTGATGCTCAGCTGTAAGGAGTGAGGGATGCTGGGTCACAATCCATCCCTCAAGGGCATCACAATCTATCTCTAGATGATATCACAGTGGGCCATCAACACCCGTGGTACACCATCTCAGCACATGCATCTGGGGTTACTGCCACACCAGCGTGAGCTCCATTTCCTCTTCTCTCATTTTATACCCAGCATTGATGCTAAATGACAGTCACTGAGGCCTTGGCTTTGCCTTCCCAGGGTCCTGCCAAGTTGCTCTGGCCATGACAGATATCTCCAGGCACATGCAGCATGTGGGCTCACTCAGCAACTTGTGCCTCCCTGGAAGGCCGCAGGACAAAGTCCCACAGGCTCTTCACACACTCCACTCTGCTGGCCAGCCCTTTGTGTTCCCCTGCTTTCTCCCACGATAGGTCGGTCACAGGCAGCACTTGGCTATCTATCTTTCTTCAGCCAGAAGGCATAACGCCAATTCCCTCTGCTCAGCACCCATCAGACCTCATCCAGGCACTGCATCCTCTTTGGGGCCCCAGAGACAGATTGACAAATAAGACCGGCTCCATGCTTTAAATCAAGGATTCCCTGTGAGGCTGGGGCTGGTTCAACATTGAGCAGACAAGGTGTTAGGACATATCACAGCACAGCCCAGTATTTCTAAGGATGGGGACATCCCCTATCAAAGGGGTGGGGACAGATTCATGGGAGGATGAGAGATGGTGGCGCCTCCTGAAACTAGAGACGTTCAAACCAGAGATAAGGAATCAAAACAAAATTGCTGTGAGAGTAATGAAGCAGTGAAGTGAGTTGCCCAGAGAGACTGTGGGATCTGTGAGCCTGGAGGTCTTCAAATCCTAAGTGGCCATAACGCAGAGTACAATAGTCACAAGCCCGTGAAGGGATGCTGGCTGAAGTCCTGGAAGAGAAACATTGAGAGTGGAAAACACAGCAAACGCCTCCAAAGGAGCAACAGCTTTCAGAAGGTTTTTAATTTCTGGTAGCATTTAGCTCAGCAGCTTTCGCAGATTTTTAATTAGGAGAGAATAGAATAGTTCCAGTTGGCAGGGGCATACAACACTCATCTAGTCCCATTGCCTGAACACAGCTGACCAGCAGTTAAAGTCTGTTATTAAGGGCGTTGTCCAAATGCCTCCTTTTACGGCACCATCAGGTATGGGATACCAGCCATCTTTTCAGGAAGTTTTTCCAGTGTGCAACCAGCCTCTCAGCAAAGAAACACTTCTGAATGTGAATACGCCAGTTCTTCACACAGCACAGTCTGCACCTGCTCGTCTCACAGCTGGACAACTCCAAAAGGATGCTCTAAAGGACAGCATCGAAAGCATTGTGAAAATTCAGGAAAGCCACATCCACCTCCTTCTCTTTACCCACCAGACAGGTGTGGCTAGCACAGACCTTTCCCGTGAGAATTTTTCTCTCTTTTCTTGTGTTTTTATAAACAAAGATAAAGTTTGGATGTTATTAAAACAGTTTCTCGAGATGTGCGCAGTTCGGGCCTGGCCAATAGGCTCAGGTTATGGGAGGTTTCGGACTGACCAATCTGAGTGACCTTTGAAAAGTCTATATAAGTGGGGAAAATAAAAAAATACAGATCTTTTATGCCACACTGAGTCGGAGGTCTTTTCTCTCTGCTAGCGGCTCAACAGCAACAGGCAGATGACTTAATTTTAGAAGTTTAGTCTTGGTTTAGTCAGACAGAGTTTTCCCTTTGTGAACCTAAGCTGTGCCTGATGCTTGCATTTCCTTGAAATGCCTTTCATTACCAGTAGTGTCTTCTTCCTCATTTTTCCAGGTGCTGAGGTTAGACTCACAGGTCTGTAATTTCCTGTGTCTTCACTCCCACCTTTCTAAATTGTAATAACACTGGCCAGCTTCCAGTCAGGAGGGACCTCCCCATACACCCGTGACTTTTGGTAGATGACTGAGTGGGGTCCTGCTGTCACATCCAACAGCTCCTGTGGCACTCTGGGATGAATCTCACTAGATCTCATGATCTTAGGAACAGTCAGGTGATACAGCTGGCCCCTTACAATTTCTGTGCACAAATGAAGAGCCACTGTTCCTGCAGTAGTGGTCCTTCAACTCTGAGGTTTACCAGAATTATTAAGGGCAGAGGGGAAAAAAAAAAGCACTGAATAGCTCCAGTTTTTCTGCATTCCTGTTCCAGGGGGCCATCTTCAACAAGTCTAGGTCCAGTGTTTTCCTTAGGCCTCCTCTTGCTATTAGCATATTTTACAAGCCCTTTCTTCTTGTTGCACACAATACCGGTCATTTTCAACTTTTATTGAACTTTGGCCTTGCATGCTATCTCCTGCATTTGTGGACATCTGTGATCTTCCTGCAGGGTCTAATCTTACTTCCAGATATCATCCAATCTCTTCTTCTTCCTGAGTTCCAAGAGGAGCTCTCTGTTAAGCCAAGCTGGTCTTCTGTCCCTCTTGCTTGACTTATGACACAATGGGGTGGCCTGCCTTCACACTTTTAAACAGCATTCTTTAAGACTCACTTGCATTCATGGAGGCCTCAAAAGCATATTTCTAGGGGTCACTGCAAAGTAGCTACTTGAGTAGCTGCGAATTTGCTCTCCTGAAATACACAGTAGGAGTTCTGTTGAACTTTTTTTCTCATTTCATTAACAATTTTAAATTCAACCATTTCGTCATCACTGTGGCCAAGAAAACCACCTACCATCAGATTCATGAGTACTTCTCTATTCACAAATAACATGTATAGGAAGGCATCTTTTGTAGTTGGACGATTTGTGGCTAGAAATTATCTTCATCCAGCTCCAGGAATTGCTCAGACTTGCTTGTCACATCAGTATGGTAATGCCAGTAAATATGTATGAAGTTGAAGTCTCCCACAAGGACAAGGGCTAACAATCCAGAGATTTCTCTTAATTGCCTATAGAGTTACTCATCAGTGCTCGTGTTAATAGGGCATGGAAGGGGGGTACAGTGTTTTGGTTTATACATTTATCCACATCAATTACTGTATCAACAATAAATTTCACTGTAAATCTTAGCAATACAGTGATATATACATGAAAATCAAAAAGAATGGCTTGTATCTGGGAGTCCACTAGGGAATTTTCTCTGTTGATACTGAGTACCTCATATATGATTCATGTAATATATGTGCACTAGTCTCACCAGGTATAAAAAAAAATGAAAGTGTGGCCTGTAGATGACATCAGAGGGAAGAAAACCACTTCTGCAGTCTGAATTCTTTAGAAACCACTCTGGTTTTTTTTTCATGTCTCTCACCTTTTTAACAAGTGCAGGTTGAGAAGGAAACTGCCTTTGTTAAAAATGCTACAAATTTCTCACTTTCACATGCTATGTTTGATGTGAATAAACAGTTAAGTATCATGTCAGATTTTACAAAAAGTCAGATGGCTCTCAGAAGACTATAAGCAGGATGTAATATAATGAATCTGAGCAGTAAGAAAAGCCTGAGAGCCTCCTGGTGCCATTTTACCACTATCTGTTTCAATCTGTCCATGGGACACTTGCGAATGTGATGCTTTCACTCACTAGCTTGCTTCATGCTTTTGTTAATTTTATTTTTCTTCTGGTAACCCTGTTGACATTAAATCCTTGTGATAATACTTAAGGAAAATACTCTCTTTCTGTTCAAGTGTGGCCTCAAGAGATTACAGAAACACTCCAAAGACTACATGCCAGTCTCTATCATGCGTACATAGCATGTCTTCACAGAGTGACTGGAAGTGGCATTTTTTCCTAAAAGAGCATTGGAGTCTGTCAGGGTAACAATGGACTTAAATATACTGCTGCTGCTCCACAGTGATTTCCATGTTCCACAATTGTTGACTAAGAGGTTTTTGTCTCCTGTCAATTCCCGTGGTCAGATCTCAGAAAATTTCTGTCTGTACCAGCAATGAACTATCTGAAACTGTTTCCTCTCCATTACAGTCAGTTTAGATTACAGATGCTCAAATTTTCTATAGGTTGGCGAAGCTATCTTCTGAAATAAGGAAATCACAACCATTAGTTCAGTTCCATGAGAAACTGTTGACTAAAATCTCAGCTTAGCTGAGGCCCCTTGTTTTTTTCAGCATACTTGCTCGGTTTGAAATGTCTCTTGCTTCAGCTATCTCTGTGGTCTTTATCAGCTTCTCCTCATAAAGCATTTATAGGTTCTAAGCATAAATGAGTAATCCTAGTTAAATTTAAAAATTAAAATATTTAGAGTTGATCCTAAAGAAAATTGGCTTCCCTGTTTATTTCTGTTTTACAAACTATATCTCTCAATAGCAAGCTGAGTATTATGGTGTGTTCATGTATACATGGAACATTTTCCATCTATATTTTTTTCTAACTCCTGTGAAATTAGATAATCTGAATTCTACCATCTTACTGTTGCTTTAATTTGGCATAAATTTTCTGGCAGCATTGCATTTACATCCAATAAAATAAAAGAGATCCAGCCTTCGATAAGGATTTGATATTTTTATGGTAGAATCTTTCTGTGTGATGTAATAGGGGTGCTGGCAATGGGGAGAATGTAAAAGGGAAAGCAACAACAGTGTAATTCTTCATCATGTAAATGTGGTTTGAAAGCTTGGACCATATTTATTATTTATTAAACAATTCTTTCTTTACACAATGCGGTATAATAATTAGATTTCAGTACCATATTCTTGGATTGTCTGCCTCAGCTTTGATAGAACTGTTTTCTGCAACATCCTTGAAAAGGCTTGGCTCCTAAAATTGTTAGTTAATTATGTCATAGTTACTTCATAGGAAAAAAAAAAACCTAATTGAATCCTTTACAATATGAAGCAAAATATACTCCTTAGGGACTCAGGTATTCCTTAGAAAGATACTCAAGCGTTTGGACAAAAGGCAGATTTTTTTTAGAAGGCTGCATACACATATTTTTTTTACTCGTTCTCTTTTCAAGTATCCCTAACTCAGCTGAAGCCACAGTCCTAAAATATCCATAGAGCAGTTGACTGTATATGGCAAATGGTGGTTTTCCTGAAGTGCAGTAGAGTGTCTCATCGGAATTTCAGTCAGGGCTATTCATGGTTATTAACGTACTTAGGTAAAGGAAAAAAGAAGTAAAACTACAGATGCCAACAGTTTTTATTTAAATTCAAGTATGACTGAAAGTCCAAGGGCAGTCTGCAATTCAGTAAAAAAATTACTAAATCTGAGATATGAAAAGAGAGACAGGTTACTGCAATAGTAGGTGTTTTTCTTGGAAATGATACAGTGCATATGTTTGCCTATCTGTCTATTTATAACATGTAACATGACCCAAGCACATTTTTCTTGTGCAACATTTTATTAAGTGTTGCGCAGCTTTTGAATAGTTAGGTAATGGTGAAATACACTCAAAAGCTTCTATTATGAACTGACCTAGTTTTTTTTCAAACTTTTCAAAATCCCTTTAGTAACAATAATGATAATTAATAAACCGGTTTGTTGTTCCATCAGGTTTGGAAGCTGAGTTGAAAAGAAAATGTCTTGCATAGGGTGGTGAGTAATTTTTGTTTCACTGAATGTGCATTTCTGCAGCTCTCCAAGTTATTTTTTCACAGTTTGATGCAGAAGCAGTGTCTGCTCAAAACTTTTGCTAAATTTATGCCTTAGTACATTTCTGAAGCATTCACTAGAGAAATGGGACCTCTTCTGTTCTTGTCTGTGACCATTTTGCCACTCAAAGGTTATGGGAAAGAACATTAAAATAGGACAAAGAGCAACAGCATTTGCAATGAAATTGAAAGAATTTCCCTCAGTGTAGCTGATTAAGTATAGCATCAGGCAGAAAGTTAAGTAAACATACAGTCACAGAAAAAAAAAAAGATCCTACACTTGGGAAAAGACTCTTTTGGTTCTTCTTATAAAAAGAATTGCTAGATGGTAAATCTAACTCTCTCAAGAACTTTGTTGCAAACTTTGTGCTAACATTTGGAGCTTATCCTGTCAAGTAGAAAATACAACTACATGCAGCTTGAGAGAAACATTTCAGTCTCTGTGACAAATGCCACTTGAAAATGGGCTTTGCTTTTAATTTAGAACACTGTAAACACACTAGGGGAAACTAGCTCTGAACATTTGCCAAATATTGCACAAGTATTTAGACTAATAAATAGCCTTCTATAACAGGAAGTGTACTGTATATTTTATGTGTTCCCACAATTTTTAAGAGAAAGTCTTGTCCCTTCTGTTTCACAGATGCTTCTAGAGAAAAATACCCTAAACTAGATAAAATAGGATATATTATTGCCCAGAAAGCATTTCAATCATCAGCTAAAGATTTAGGAAACATTATGAGTATATTATAAACAAGAGTACATTTTAACTAGAGAATTTTGCCCACTTATTAATCTTTCAGACCCCAGGTTAAAGTCTAGTCTTACTGAATAAAATAAGATGTATAGTTAAGGAAATAATCATAGGGTCTATCATCTCATTATTTTCATTGTGTAAATTACAAAGTAAGGCACATTCCAGCTGTAAGGAAAACCAACAGGACTAACTTCCTATGTCATCATTACAACATGGATCAGACCTGTGAGTGTACACTGAGCACTGTATTCTGTCTCATGTCGCTGTTATCAAAGATATTATATGGATATAGAGCTTAGGGTTTTGTTTTCTAAACTTTGCACGGCACTTTCCTTTTTGTACCCAAAATGTCTCAGGAAGGATGTAAGCCCAAACAACCTCTGTGCCTTTTAGGCTTGACAAAAGCTCTCTTGTGTTCCCTTACCATTCCTCTTGAAGGAGGTAAGGTAAGAAGCAAAAGGTAAGGAAGAAGCAAAAATAATTCCAAACATGTGAAGAATAGTTCTACTTGTAATCTTCCAAACAGTGGGGAGGGGCAGGCAGATGTGGCGATGTAGGCATTTGTGGTATATATATTAGATCAAGGAATGCATGATTATCTTTATTCAGGTTTTCACAGGACAAAGATGTTCTGTGGTTAACTGAAGTACTTCAGCTAAATTCTGCACAAATTTGGTGTGATTTTGGGGAAGTTACAGAACAGTGTGCAGACTGCTCAGCAGGTTCTTGGAATGCATTAGCAAGAATATTTTGGTGCAGACGGTGAAGTATGCAGGAGTGAAAGAGCTTCAAAGTTTCATTCTCACTAAGGAGTTTAAGAATGTTGAAAGTACAAAGCGAAGTGACTTATGGACCACGATGAGCTGATTTACTTCTAAAAGAGATGAAGCAATGTAGCATGAAAACAGCAAACTGAAAGAGAAAAAAAAAGTAGAAATCATGACATCAAGTCAAAGTCAAAGAAGTAAAAATTTTAGTAGAACTGGTAAAGCAGTGATACTAGGGACACAAAGCAGGGAAATGAAGCAGGGAGCAATTTGCTTAAAGATGGATTTCACTGGCACCAAACCTAGGCAAGACATACAGAAGGTGGAACCTAGGTTCAGTTATATAAGCACATATGGAGATCCGAAGTAGAAAATGAGTGAGATACATCAGCAGGAACAAGAGCGTCGGCAAGGCTGAGAAGGGAATTGCTGCTCTGTTACAAGAAAAAAAAAGAGATAATGATAGATAATACACACAAAATTCAAAGGTTCCATATTTTTGGATTAGTACTCTCTAACAATATTAAGGTAAGCATGAAGTCAAGACAGTATCTGTATAGGACAGCATGAGAATACTTCAGTGAGCTTGATGGTCTCAAATCAGCAGCCACCAAAGTATTTCACCTGTGGAATACAAATTCAAACTAAGTATTGATGAGATGCTTGCTCAAACAATTCCCTGAAGTTATCTCAGAATTTGTTGTAGCTGTTTTGGAGATATGGGGTGAAGCTTTAGGGGAAAAAAAGAAAATTACTGCTTCTTTCAAAAATGGAGTCAAACAGAAGAAAATATGAATCAATCTATTTGCAAACACTACAAAGTTAGTGAGGAAACAGGTGAAAATACACAGGAGTTCATCATGAATACATTAATCTATTTTATTCCAGCACAGCCTCTGTTGGCCATGGGGTAAGGAAGAAAAAATAGATTGACTATTGTAAGGGTCATTTTTCTCACACGACAGGTGCATAGTAGGCCAGGGATGTATGCTCAAGATGAAATTGCTAAAATGGGGATGCAAAAGCAGTCACATTAAAATACCTCATGGTGAGTTGTCAGTTTTTTAATCTAAAGAAAATCTGGAGCAATGGGATTTTTCAGTAGCCTGCACCCAGTTTCCTGTGTTAAATATTTTCAGTAAAATTACAAAACTCTAATGACGTGCTTATTAAATTTGCAGACAATGGGAAGCAGAAAGAGACTGTGTGAAATGAAAGTGGTTTACTATTGAAAATGGTGTTGGCAAAATTGGAAAAAGGATATGCAAGTGAATGGATGATTCTCAACAGTAAACACAAGATACTTTATTCAGACAAGAATGTTCAATTGCACGATTGTACGATGAGCAGCAACTGCTTCACAACAAGCCACCATGGGTGTGACATGTGACTTGGATTACCAGTTGATCATGAGTTAACAAGATAATTGTGTTGGGAGAAAAGCATACTGGGACATACGAACAGAAGAACAGTTTAAAAGATGCAGATAGAAATTCTGCATTATTATGGCTTTGGGTGTTTTCAGTTTTGGACACTACTTTCAAGAAGAACACAAAGCAAAATCCAAACAATAGCAGAGACTCCAGAATAGGGCCAGGAAAAGGAGCTCAGCAAACACAGGACTGAGGTGAAAAACTGGGAAAACTAAAATTAATCAACCTGAAAAAAGAAAAGACTAAGGAGTAATACAGACAAGAGCCTTCATGTACATAAAATGTTGCTGCAAATATTAAGATAATTAGAGTCTATTCAAAAGTGATAAGATGGGAAAACAATAGGCTTCAACAAAACAAGAAAAGTTAGAGCTGCACATTAAGAACAACTCACAGAAAATGCTGAAAAGTACCAGACCAGATCACTTGTGAAGGCTGTGAAGTCTCCCTTGCTGGACATATTTAAAGGCACCTTAGACAAAGATTTGTCATGATGTCAGTTTTTTGGGACAGAAGATAAATTTTTTGGGATAAATAGGTCTGTTTCTTGAAGTTTCTTTAGACAAACCTTTGTGCAGTTTTGTAATCTGCCTTCACCCTAGTTACTTATCTCCTTAACAAACATTCTCTACCTCAGAATGGATGTATGAAAATCAGTGTTTGCAATAGACTTGGGAATAGTGCTGATCAGACTGCTGTCTTATGGAGGAATCAATGTTCAGATAATTTTCATGGAACTCATGCAGTTATCTATAGGAACTATGTGTGTCCCTACTTGGGAAAATAGTAGTACGTGTTGTACTCAGTTGTTCATGGATGTACCACTCCCGACAATGTCATAGACTCACAGAATCACTGAATTTCTTAAGCTAGTAGTGACACAAACGGATCATCGAGTCCAACTCCCCGCTCCCCATAGAATTACATAAAAATAAATATATGACCAAATTATATGTAGTAGTGGAGATGCCATGGAAATCACTGGTATGTAGAAAAAGGAATATCCCCTGCTCTTACAAAAAGGTGGAAAGATGGTTGTATTGTTGACTATCTTTCATTAGATGCTAGTCTTATCCCAATCTCCAGTTCATCAAATCTTTTTTTTGCAGCTTATCACCACTGTTACAAGTAAAAGCTTACAGAGTGAAATTTAATCTCATCAGATGGCACTTTTTTTTTTTATAGCATGTAAAAATACATATAGAGCCATTATGATTTGCTCTGGGTCTGACTTTAACCACTACAGAAAATTTACTGTTCCCTTATAATAAACGAAAATGTCAGACAATAGTTCAGCTATCTCTGCTCCCTGAATGCTTTTTGAATTCTGTTTCTATTCTAGAAATATATGTTTATTATAATAGCATTTTTTGAAGGCAGTATTTGATTTATCAATCATTTTCATTATTTTTTGGATTTGCTATCATGCTGTGTCTGACTCCTATGTAATTAAACACTTACCTCACCTCATCAATTTTTGTTCAAAATGTCAAATCATTGCTGCTATTATTTTACTGCATAGCAGTAAGAATTATATTGGTAAGAAAATCCAACCTCGTTAAAAAGCTTTAGCGCATTGGATGAAAGTTTGCCTTCAAATCTCTTGATTCACTGAGAAAATGCAGAAATTTATCAACAGAAAGCTGTGATATCTCGTATTCATAATGTAAAAAATCTGTACAGTCCAACAAAGATGTTTTTGAAATATTAGGTTGTAGTAGTAGAAATACGTATGAATTATTTTGGAAAATTTAATTCTTAAGACAAGATATTTGTAATATCTTTGACTAGACATTTTCTTCAAGTTTTTTTCTTTCTGACCCTTTTCCTTACTTTGATCTCAGATAATGAATCACATACACCAGAGCTGGAAAAATCCATTTAAGTCACAACTACCAGCAATGCAAAAGGACATACTCTTCACTATTTTTCCAGGCTAATCTAAGAATTGTCAAATTATTGGATTTTTCAGTTCATGCTGTAGCAATTCCTTTATTTATTTTCATTGACATGAATCAGTTTTTTCCTAATACAATTTAAATACAAGTTTTCCCTTTCTGACTGTACCATGTACCACTCTCAATACAGATCTGCCTAGACTCAGTATCCTTCCTTGGTTTTATGAGTCATTTCTTTTCAGTTACCTTACTTTTTAAGAACCATGGGTTTCTCAGAGCGAGGAACTGAAAATTTCTAAAATTAAGACTGTTTTACAAACTCAGATTAAAACAGTTAAAATCCACAGTCACTTCTAAATGCAGGCGAAATAAATTAATTGCATTGTGTCATTCTAGTAACACAGTCAGTGAGAAAATACATCTAAATTAGCATAAAGGCAGAGGAGGTAGAAGAAATATTCATAATTCAGAGTAAAATGATACAAAAATAACTGAGAAAACCTTTTTCTAGGGTGAAATAAAGTGAGACCCTGCCCCTAATGTCATAAGGGATATAGCCATTCAGTCCAGTTGTACTAGGTTTTTACTGTGTTTATACTTAAAACACATTCAATATTTTTAATTTAATCCGAAAACACTGTGGAGTTTTCTACTATTTTCTTCATAGTGCTGAATCAATGAAAATGTTCTCTTTTATAAATTGCCCAGCAATAATCCAATTTCAGTAGTTTGATTTAATTTCAAACCCCAAATTAAAAAAACACAGTATTTTGTGGTAAAAATTCCCAATGTACATAAAAACTGAATATATATTCTTTCTGTTTAGTCAGTTAAAAGATAGCTCTCTCGCTTTTTTCCTTTTTTTTAATTTTTTTTATTTTGTCAATAATGTTTTGTTGTTTGTCTGCCAAGTCTTGTAAAAGGAGTTACTTTCTTTGGAAATCTATAGCATAACAAAAGTTATCGCCAGCAATGTTAGGGCATATCTGGGGAATGGAATCTGACCATGCTATGAAACCATTTAGGGGAAAAAAGCATTAGCAAATGCATGTAATTTTGCTTGTGCAATTTGTCATTAAGAAGAGAAAAACAAATATGTAGGTCAGAGGTGAAAGTTCAATTTTATGAAAAGTCATTCCTGTATCTTTAGTGCTTATTAGGAGGGGAAATCTTACAGTCACTTTTGGAATTTTCTTGGGAGAGGGTCAGAAAGTTTCTCTCCCTTTGTTGCAAGACTTGCAGTGGTATTGGGAGTTGTTGAGATCAGACTGCATTTACTTCTTTCTGTTTGGCCTCATGAAGACCTTGTTGCCATCATTCCTGTATACAAGGTATTCTTACAGAGGCAGACTAAAGCAGAAAAACAAGGTCACCTACAAATTACTTGAGATATTTTACAGGTCCGTTATGACTGACAAAGCCCAGTGCCCCAGACAATTAATTGATCTTGCACTGTATTGCTTGAAAACTTTTATGGTTCAGTTTGGACAACAGAAATTGAGAGTCTGAGTGAGTTTCCTAATTATTTTCCTCCCATCCTTGATGTCTCTCATATAGGTGGCTATGCCACCTTGAAGCAAAAGATTTTTCCCCATTTATCTGGAACCTCAGGCAACCTTTCTATGCAAGGTCATGACCTGAGCTGATGCTAACAGATCATAGTGTTATTCCTATTATTTTTGAGAATCTTGCACAGCTTGAATGAATAACTTCTTACTTGAAAGATGATCATTGTTCCAAGGGGAAAAAAGCATAAATGTACACATAAATGTATACAGTCAGTACCTTGCTTTGGTCTTTATAATGAATATACAGAAAATGTAGCTTTAAAAGTGGTTTCAAACATATTTAGAAGATATTTGTATGGATTTAATTACTGCTATGATACTGCCTCAATATTACCATATGGCACCACTTTTCTTTAATACATAGTAGTATTTTAATATGGCCTATTTCTAAATTTTAGGTCCTTTGAGATGGAAATGCTGCAACTTAGCCCATTTACATGACTTTTGACAGAAAGATGAAAGTCAGCAAAAGGCACATCCTTGGCATTCCAGTGATGTCACTGACAAAGTGTAGTATTCTGTAACAAGACATGGAGATGATAACTAGGCTAGCTGGTATATCTTTCAAGACAACTCATTTCCTCCAAAACCAACCTCAGAAATGACTGGGCCATTAGGCAAAGCCTGAGGAAGGTATTCATCATGGCAAATCTTAATCTGAACGGCTACATTTTATTCAAATTGTAAACTGTTTTATAATGTGTAAACTGTTTTATAATATGGACAGGGGGACAAACGTAGGCAGCATCTGTGTATAGCATGAAATATTTTTCTGCTTTTGCTCTTCAAATATGGAAAAGAAACAGTGTGTCTGGATGAATAGTTCTGTGCCAAAGTTAGCCTCCAAGTAGTCAAATGTCTCTCATCTATTCTGCATCCCACACACAAGTGTATGTGGGAATGTTTGTAAATTTAATGAAGTGCTGGCTGAAAGAAGTTTATGCCTGGCTTCCAATTAAATACTAATAAGATAAGCTTAGGTAGCATAAACTCCTTGTTGTTATGAAGATGGATTATGTTAGCTATCAGCAACCTCTGACTTGCCAACTTTATAACACTGACAGTATCTTTTCTCTAGTGGGACCCTCCTACAGATTCCAGTGGTGTCTTAGATGTGCAGCTGTTGCTAATACAGGGTAAGGATTCAAATACTACACAAAACGAGTACAAGAAGTGGTTAATAAATTTATCTTGTACAAAAATCTAACCGGGAGACAGAACGGAAGACAAGAGGAGATCTAGTCCTTTTTCTTAGATCTCCAAGGTCATATGTAGCTGATGGTTCTCCACCTATTCGGATCAAATTGCACATTTCAGTGAACCCCTAGCTCCAAGTTTAGGCAAGATCTGGGCCTTTGTACTACTATTAGAAAAGAGACAGAACAGAAAGAGTCTACATTATGTATCTCCACCTGCACCTTTTATTAGCCCTGCCTGCATGATGTATCAATAATGTGAGCACTTTGGACTCTGCTACTCTGTACAAACAATATGTTCATCAGTTTTTTAGATGTAAAAAGTGAACTTTACTGTTAAATTCTTCACAAAGCGAGCCAGCTATCATGACAGAGAATATTTCAACACTCAGTTTTCAGGACACCTAGTTGCACTGTTGGGCTCTACAAGCTTTTGGAACCTGCATGAGGAAAGATAGACATTTTAAGTCTGGGACAGACAAAAAAGCGATGTAAGCAGCAAACAATCTAAGCTAGCCAATAGGGAAATACTGAGGAAAACAAGGTGTTTCAAAAAATTTATCTTATCCACAAAGCTGTTTAGTCCCATTATGAAGAAAGAAATTGCTTTGCCACTTACTGGGATTTGAACAAATATATTCAGAAGGCTGCAGCAACTCCTTAATTTTTTTTCTTTCAAAATTGCTGTTTTCAAATTGTTAGCAATTATCTGTTTCTTACCTTTGTTGCCACTGCTCTATCAGTAAAAGTGTAACAGCTGGTTACATTCTATGGTGGGAATGGGAAAGTAGCTCACTTGGTGCCACTAAGCATCTTGTAAATGCATTTTTACTCAAAGACATACTGTATCTCACAAGTCTGACAGACCACATAATACAGCCAGTAAGAAGTTTTCAGCCAACACATGTAATTGAAGACTCAGATACAGTAAAAATGACTAAAAAGAGGCAAAATCTATCTCAGAAAAATGTCATTTTGTGAACATACCAACATTAATTTGAATAAATCTTTAAATGGTACTTCAATTAACTTTCCCAGTAATGAGTAAAGAGTGCATGTATCAATTCTTAATCAAAACATATTTATTTCCCAATAGTTAACATTAAAATAACCCGCTTATTTTCACTACTTGTTCATTATTGTGTCTACTCTGTGTACTTCTGTTTTGGTACATGTGATAGTTCAGGGTCGGTTTTATGATGCACTTATACATGTATTTTACATACAACTCTAAAACATCACTATGTATTTGAAACAGAAATTTCACCCAATAGACCTAAGTAATAAATCACCTTACTCTTTGTATATCCCTGTGTACTTTTTCCTTTTAGCTTGTTGCCTAAGCTTTGCTATTTGAACAATGATTTTCTTCTTCTCTAGTCTGATTTTTTTAAAAATATTTGATGGTGTAATGAAGTTCTAACTGAATTCGTGACATCAATCATTTACATGGCAACAGTCTGATGCTTTAAACACAGGAGTATGATGAATTCAACACAGGATTTAGTAAAAGGGAAACAAGACCATGGGGAAGAAAGCTTTCATTAGACTCAATGGTGGAGAAAGGAATATATATGCTGAATACACTTCCACTTTTTAGCATTACAGTTCTGTGCAATGATCCATACACTGTGGTTATTTTTTTCAGAAGTTCACAGTATTTGATGCAACCTCTGTGGAATTCAGACATTGCCAAAAGTTTCAGGCAAATTCATTAGTCTTATTCTTGTGTACCTAACTCAAGACATGGTGGGTTTTCATAACTTCCTGCAGTGGTACATATGCTTAGTAGAGGTAGCAGGGTCTCATCACTTCTGAAAAAACATGCTTAGAACATTTCAGGTTTAACTTGGAAAAAGTGGAACACAAACAACTTCTGGAAAATATGACTGTAGATTAATTTGTCTTAGTAAGTTTATGTTAAGCAATTCTACATGTTTAACATAATGAGTCAAAAAACCCACCTATTTTAATATATATTTATAGTCCAACACAATCCAATTTATGTAATGAGGGCAAAAAAAGCCTGTCTTCTGTAAATGGCACTCCTTGTAGCCGAATTCTGTTATTATGAAGCACCTTGAGTATAATACAGACATATACATAGACATGGATTTCTGTTGGGTCAAATTCCTACTCTTTGTTTTCTAGGCTTAACGACTACAAGTTGGATAAGTAATTTTACTAAAAATCTCATTCAAGAGTCAAAGCAGACTTCAGTGGTTCCATCTTGTTGCCACTTCACCCTACAGTGCATACAATTGAAGCTATACTGACAAGGCTCAAAGTAACACTAAGAAACCAGAATCTGTGGTGATATAAAAACTACAAAGAAAACTAAAAGTTTTATTCTGTGGTGAAGCCATAGTATTCCATGTTTCTGTGCAGTGGCTACTGGAAGGATTGTCAATTCTAATCCTGCTCTGCTGAAGATGCATGCATTCAAAGAACTATGGCATATTCCTTATGAGCTTCACTGGCAGAAGGTGCCAGATGAGATAGTAGAAAGATGCCAAGGATATTCAATACCTCCGTTGCAAGAAATATCAATCTTGAAGTCATGATTTGAGTCTGATTAATACATGGATTAACAATAACACAAAAAACTGGCCCAACATACCCAATTGTATTAAATACATTCCAGTCTTCACAGTTTACTAGCTCTTCTGAATATCTTGGGAACTTCTTTCATGAAGTAGTTTTAAAATACTGTTTCAGAACTTGGAAATGCCTTTACTTCTTTACCCTATTGGTAGACTGTACCTTTCACAGGAAAACAGCATGTTTGGAAAACTTCAATGAAGAAGAAAACCATAAACTTTACTTTTTTTTCAGGTACACTGTTGAAACACCATATAGGCTGCAAAGTTTCTGAAAGTTATGGGCCATTGCTGAAGTTGAAGGCTGTGGGCAATATTAGTTTAACATTCTGGCCTTAGTTTAAGTTTAACAATCTTGGAAATTTGGTTTATTTTTTTTTAAGTTTTAGACATGGTATATTGAGTTCTGCTTAGCAGGTAAAACATACTTCACCAGGCATAAGGGAAAAGGTTAATAATTTCACTTTACAGACATACACAAAATGATGTACACAAAAAGATATGCCTAGATATATCTAGAAAGAAAATGTTAACTATGACTTTGCTGACAGGGATTGGTTTTTGGTAGATATGTTTCCTTGAATTGATGTTCAATTTTAAAGAATTGCAAAACTTGATTCCTAGATGAGATCCTATTTTTATGGATCTACAAAAATGTGTCCTTAAGGAATGTAAGAAACCTGAAGTCTGCAAAATGCTGCATTGAAGTGGCTGTTCACTGGCATTGGTGAATAACTCTGTACTGAGTCTGTGACCAGGCACATAAGCATGCTAGCCACTTACTACATATTTTTCTTCTGTTTTCATATACCAATCAGTAGGTTCGTTGTTCTTGATCTTAAGGATTCTGCTTTCTTACATAGGCAAGTGACTTACACTGGGGTGATTAAATAGAAGTAAGGTTATGATGAATCCATTTTGACAAAACAGTTCTTAGTTTATGAAGTTTACGAATTCATCTGTTCTTGAATCCATGTGAGATGTGAAGACTGTGATGGTTTAACCTTTGCTCTAGCCTGGAAATTCGGGTCATAAGGTCATGCAAATTCTTTGTGACATTAGAAGAATTCTATATAGGACTGACTAGGCTTTCAGCAAAAATGCTTATTCAGCTTATCAAAGTATCTTAATTGCATCAATATGTAAAGAGTGAAGAATGCAGGAAAATCTATTAAAGGCTAGAACGTAAAAGGTAATCTAGCCTAATGAAATTGTACAGAAGATCAAAAAAGGTTCCAATGTTTTCTCCATATGGTGTGAAAATCAATGTGAAGTATTTCTTAGAAAAAAAGTATTATATTCAGTACAACTCCACACAACATAGGTAAAGATAATGAAAATGAGAAAAGGTAATAAATACATTTTAAATCATAACAGCATACATTTTCTTACAGTGATTTGTGCATAATGCATCATATTTTTCAAGCAGTAACTATGCAATTATCTTCTTAAAAAATGCTGCAGCTTTTAGCAAAAAAGTGAATACCTTAAACTTCATGTATTATCTACAGTACATTGACTGTAAGCTGAGTTTTGTGTTTAGACCTAAAAAACCAACCCACCTCCCCCCCAAAAAAATTAGCTAAAGAGAAGGGAAGTGTAATTATGCTACTCAGGAATGTAATATACATCTTAACTCTTGGCTTGCTCATGGAGACTCATAAAGAATTGCAACTAACAAAAACAGAATATATACTGTTTTGCATTTTTCTGTTACATTTTTTACATTACTTGAGCCTAGAACACCAGGCTTCTCTTAACTCCTCATAGTGAGCTGGCTTTCATGACAAATGTATTGCCTTCAAACAGAGCAGAGGTTTTTGGTAACTTCTTTTCACTAGAAATAGCATTAAATGAGGACAGACATATTAAAATACTTTTGATCTCCTGATTGTAATGGTGACAGAAATTTTTAATTTGTTTCATTGAGAGTTCTACTGAAATATCCTTTATTACTTTAATTAAAAAACTTTTAAACAAAATGTTATTCAGAATAATTTCCCCTTTTATTTCATTAAATGCTCACTTAGCTGAAAACACCACTCTCTGCATTTAGACACTGCTTTGATGAAGACAGTATTTCTTTGTTCCAAAATGCTTCCTTCTGTGGGCTAATACCTAGTTCTATTTCATCCTTCTTGATATCACAGATTTGACAGGATTGTTTTACCTCCTCTTAGCAGCAGCCCTAAGCATTTCACCACACATAAAAATACCCTGATAAAATTGGGAAATCCATTTTCTACCAGAATTTCATGTAAAATATCTTAAATCAAATGCTGATTTAGATGAAAATCTAATGCAGAACATTAGTACTGTTCTCCCTGGTGTCTGTGCTTCTGGAGCAGCTTTCACTGGCCCTTCTACACTACAGGAGCGCTTGCCCTGCCTGTTGCCAGTGCTGTGCTGCTGCCAGAGCTCTCAGGCACAGTTAACATTAATGTTGGCTCTGGAGTTCTTCAGAAGGATACAGATAGAGAAGGGGAATATTGCTTCAGACAAAGGTTTGCCTGATCAGGAAGAAAATAAATGATTTAAACAATCTTAATAAACAGCTGAATGGGTGCATTCAATGTAAGAAAAATATTCAGTGATGTTAGAGTTGGTTTGTACTTTGCCTGAACACATAGTTATTTAGCTGGCTCAGTAAATTTCTGATGTCTTGAGCTACTTTAGAAACATGAGAAAGCTTTCTAAAAGCTTTGGCAAAAGGTGACATATCGGCATGCACTTACTTGGGAGTTGTAACTAGATACAAATATATCAATTTTTAAGAATCTTCACTGCCTGTAAGTTCTCTGTTTTCAATATGTGTTTACATCTAACCTCATAAAAATACCTTTATTTCATGTCCTCTTGGGATAAACTGTGTGTCCTGCCTCAAAATAAAGCATTCTGTATATTTTACTTAACAAATATCAGTCCAATGCCAGTTTTAGGTACCTAAGGGCTCCCTAGGCTCTGATCTTCCAGTATTACAGGGCTGTAGTTCTGTGGCTCCTAGTGCAAATTTACCCATGGAAGAGGCCTTGCTCAGCATGTTTGTGTTCCTGTAATTGTTTTAGCACTATGTCTTGTTTGTAATCTGAAGAGAATGGGTGGACAATTTTGGGAAGTAGGATTTTAAGAAGTACCTGTAATTGGCTTACATATGCCAGGTGCTTGTCCACTATATGAATCCAATGGAGCTGTCTCCATTTCCAAGACGAAGGAGTATATGCACAAATAAATGGGGCTGACATTACTTCAAAGCCAAAATCTGCCCCGTGCTCCAAGACATGAGTGATACAGTCATGAGTGACACAGTACAGCTCTCAATAACATGTGCTGGAGCCAGGTAACAAGTGCCAAGTAAGCAAGCTTGTAAGCATACCAAAGCAGACTAAGTTTAGTAAGAGTAATTCCTGAAGAGAAAAAGTAAGCTGTAAAAATATCATGCATCTTGGCATTACAGTCTTAAAGCTGCACTGAGGAGAAAAAAAATAGACAATTTAAGAAAACAGCTACCTGCAAAACATATTGAATAGGCACAGTGCCACAAAGGGAACATGCTATGTGTGCTATATGCTTACTAATAATAAATACATAAAAACGAGGATTTTGTCTTCATCACTATCAGTGTTAAAAGATCAAAAAGGCTTTACAAAAAGTTAAAAATCAAGATTGGAAAGGCAAGTGTACTAACTGCATAACACAACAATCAGCAAAATCCTGCTGTTAGTAAAAAGCAAGTATGTGAAAACTAGAAGAGAAAAATGCTTCTGGTGGGTGGTGTGAAATCGAAACAACCTTTATAAACCAACTCAAGACTATGGGTATCTAACAGATCTCTCTCTCTCAAATACCACAGTCCCTTTACGGAGACAATTACTTTTCAATTTGCAAGAAAGACAAGGGATTTAGTTTGATAAGCCAAAATTGGGTACTATATTTTCCCTCTAAAACATGCTCCCTTTTCACTTTTTCCATTGACACTTATATGCTTATCCAGATAAAATGAAACTATTTGTTACACCTCATCTACATGCATCAATGAAAGAAAATCAAAACAACTTTGAACTAGGTGAGATTCCTTGTTTATATTCGTGCTTCACTGTACATACTGTCTGCATTCTTTCATTGTTCACTGTAAAACTGTATATTATATAAATACACATGCAATTATTTTTCTGTCTCATTTCAAATGATTTATTAGCATTTTAAATAGCACTAGATCCCTAACTGAACATCCACAAGTAGTTTCACACTCTTTGGTTTTAGAAACTTATTTTAGATCTAAAGTTAGAGACCACATGCTTCTGTTATACTTAATTAACAGTGAGATTTTGCGTCCAGAAGATGAACCATGGCAGGTACTTTGCACTGAAGCACACAGAAGAGTGTGATGAAGAAACTTCTCTCCACAAACCACATAATCAGTCTCCCAATTTCTGCATGTCTGCACTGTGCACTGTGTAAATTGCAACAGTACTAACCCCAAGCCCCAACGCCCCCTCCCCTTCAGACTGTATTATCAAACAAAAGCCATAAGACAAGCTAAAAAACGGGCTGCACATTTCACCTTTCAGTTTCAGTCATGTATACTGTGAGAACTTGCAACCTGATGTAAATGGGCTTTCCAAGGCAACTCCAAACATAACATTAATTAGGGTGAAGGACCTTCAAGATATTTCCCTCGGATTAGATTATGACTGAGGGACCATACCAATAGTTACAGCTTAGTGCAGAGAATTTGGCGAGCTAGTCTCCATCTACACTGGTTCTATTTTCATTCATGCTAACACTGTTTCTGTGGGCATAAGGGAGGCTGAGTCAAGCTTCATTATAATAAATTTATTGTAACCATCATCAAATATCAATATTTGGATTTCTATGTGCAGCAGCCATCAGGCTACCAATCAATGTGATATGTTGTTTAGGTAATTTATTTTAATTGTCTTCCAGTTGCCCCATTTTTTAAAAATTAGGATATTTCTTTAAATAATAATCTACATGCCAACATACTTTACCTTTCTGTGTACTACTTTGACCCCTAAGCTGTTCTTAAAAACTAAACTACAGTGAAAAAAGCAGGCAACAAGAGAATTTGGAAAACTCTGCTTTTGTCTGAGTCCTGAATTATGCTTGCATGTCAGTGGAAAGGGAGGAATCGAACACACAGTATTATAAAATGCAGTGTAGTATTAAATGACTACAATAAAACACACATATATGCATATCGTATCATGTAGTTTTACACGTTAATAAAGAGAAATTAAATTTTCTTTTCACTTCTTACACAAAGTAAATTCAAACAGTAGCATCTAAGAGAAAACTACATTTCTAAAATGCTCTGTTTAAAAAAAATGACTGGGTCTTTCTACAATGGATATGAGTCTGTTGGCTTGACTGCACTTACTGACCTCTGCTCAGAAAAGTGTTCACTAGTCCTTGAGTCTGGGAGCCCCTGCAAATGACTAAATGTCTGTCTTCAGCTTCAAGGCAACACTACAATGCTGCAATGAATTTAGTTCTGCTTTCAATGCCTTTTTACCTTCCGTGTCTTTTAGAATAGTGCTGTCTCTCTGTTTCTATTGGTGTATTTGGATATGATATTTCAAAATTCCTTCTCATAAAATGGAATGTTCTTCAACTGTTTAAATAGTAAAACATAATAAATGCAAGGCGATAGTCTGCCTATTCCTCCCCACACACACACATTTGCCCTTCGTGTGCTCCACAAGAACAAACAGGACATTATTTTTAGACTTTCATTTCTCTAGAAGGAAGGCATGGAGGAGCTGCTGAGCAACTGCATGAAGGAATGCAGCAGCTAGTTTCCTGAAACAACAACCAAAATGGCTCCATCTGAGCCTCTGCTCAGAAGCAGCATGCTTTATTCCCCTGATTAAGTAACACTGAATCATGAAAATGACAGGGGGTGGCTGAAAGGCATGTTTTCAATTCTCAAGGCCTAATTCAAAGAAAGTAAACTTGAAGAAGACAAACTTCACAGCTTTTAAGAGCCTCAATACTGACCTGCATTAACTGCAATTATAACAACATTTCCCAGGTCCTGTGTAAGGAGTTGAGCCAACTTCTTTTATACTAAATGCATGTATGTATACTCTGGCTCAAGTAAATTGTTATGGTATTGACATATGGGTTGGTGAAATTTCAACCATTTTGAAACAGGTCATAGCAGTCTTGTATCATGTGAATTTAAAACAAAACATAGCAATTACCTGCAACCTCCATTGTTACTGCTTTTATTGTTTGACTTGTTTCATGCTGGTACATCTGTTAGTGTGCATGGAGGGCAAGCTGACACCATGGCAGTGTTGCTTAGAGACCTAAACCCAGATCTCAACACCAAGTGTGTTAATTTGATCCTTAGTTTTGCAACACAATGGTAATTCTGAGTGCTCCAAAATAGGAGAATATCCAGTGCAAGCAGTCTTTTATTGCAGCATGCAGAACCATGTGCTACCTGGTTTCTGTTACTGAACATAGCTGTTTTCTTTGTTCAGTGCTGATGCCACGACTGGGCCTGGCCATGGCTGTGATGCAGGGGAAGAAGCAAGTGCTGCAGAACTCATGAATGTTCATTCTGGTGCCACCACGTACAGCACAAGAGAGCCTGAGCACGCTGCCTTTAAGGTGGGATGTTCTCAAGTTCACTGCAAATAAACATGCTGCACAACTTCCACCAAAGTCATGAAGCCCTAATGAAATGAAACACCTGCCTTTATTGACGGGAAACTTGTTCACACACCTGTGTATTTCAAGCTGTGTGTGAGAATCACAGAATGCCAAGGGGTTAGAACGGGCCGTAAAGATCATCCTGTCCCTACCTCCTTTCCATGCCATAGGCAGGGACATCTCCCAGGAGACCAGGCTGCTCAAGGCCTTTTCTTATCCAGCTTCACCTTCAACACTGGCAGGATTGGGGCACCCACAGCTTCTCTGGGCAGCCTGCTCTAGCGTCTCATCCACTGTCACAGTAATTTCTTCCCAAAATTTCACCTAAATTTCCCCACTTTTAATTTGTACCGATTACTGCTTGCCCTACCACTACAGTTGTTGTGATCTTCCCTTCAGATACTGGAAGGCTGCTATGGGGTCTCCACAAAGCCTTCTCTTCTCCAGGCTGAACAGCCCTAGCTCCCTCAGCCTGTCTTTGTAGGGGAGGTGCTCCAGCCCCCTTATCAACTTCATGGCCTCCTCTGGGCTTCCTCCAGCAATTCCACGTCCTTCTCCCTGTGCTGGGACCCCAGAGCTGGATGCAGTGTTCCAGGTGGGTCTCACCAGAGCAGAGGGGCAGAACCCCTCTCTCGCCACGCTGCCCACGCAGTTTTTG
>VZRM01005894.1:914838-1162500 GCA_013397955.1 Grantiella picta | reverse complement strand
CGGCCTCCTGCGCGCCCGGCTCAGGCTCGCAGCCGCAGCCGCCGCGACCTCCGCCGCCCTCGGCCGGACCGGCCACCGGGCGCCGCCGGTGCGGGGAGGTGCCGCCGCCGCTCTCCCCTCGGCCAGGAGGAGCTACGGCTCCCAGGCGAAGGAAGAGGAGGAGCTGCGCGTCCGGTACCTGGATGATGAGCACAAANCCTCCTTCTCCTTGTCACCGCGGCCGGGATACGTCGCAGGGTGCTGGAAGCTGCCGGCATCGCAGCGGCAGAACTGGGTCAGCTTGGTCCCTCTTGGCTCTTCATAGCATCGTGGAACGGTTTGGGTTGGAAAGGACCTTGAAGACTGTCTGGTTCCAACTTCTCTGCCGTGGGCAGGGACACCTCATACTGGACCAGGTTTGCTTAGGGCCCCATCCCGGGTGGTCTTGAACTGCTACAGCGATGGGGTATCCACAANCTTGTCACCGCGGCCGGGATACGTCGCAGGGTGCTGGAAGCTGCCGGCATCGCAGCGGCAGAACTGGGTCAGCTTGGTCCCTCTTGGCTCTTCATAGCANGATGATGAGCACAAAGGTAACGAGGGGAAGGCGGCCCTGCACCCGCTGCCGCGGCCCGGCCGGGGTGACCCCTGCGCGCTGGGAGAGGGCGGCCCTGGGGGAGCTGCCCGGCGGCCAGGGGCGGGAAGGGAGCGGGGGCCCCTCCCTCTCNGTCCTGCTTCATCTTTTATGTAGGTTCCCTTCAGGTACTGGAAGGCTGCAATTAGGTCACTTCAAAGCTTTCTCTTTTCTACACTGAACGGTTCTGATTCTGTCAGACTTTCTTCATAGGAGACGTGTGCCGTTCTTACCGTNTTCTTCCTCTTATCTAATCTAATTTAGATCTACTCTTTTTCGGTTTGAACCCATTTCACTTTGTCCTGCCACTACGTGCCCTTGAAAAATTGTCCTGCTTCATCTTTTATGTAGGTTCCCTTCAGGTACTGGAAGGCTGCAATTAGGTCACTTCAAAGCTTTCTCTTTTCTACACTGAACGGTTCTGATTCTGTCAGACTTTCTTCATAGGAGACGTGTGCCGTTCTTACCGTACTGGTGGCCTCCTCTGGACTCACTCCAGCAGGTCGACGTCCTTGCTGTGCTGTGACCCCAGAGCTGGATGTAGTGCTCCAGGTGGGTCTCACCAGAGCAGAGCAGAGGGGCAGAATCCCCTCCCTTCCCTGCTGCCCACACTGCTTTGGACGCAGCCCAGGACACGTTTGGCTTTCTGGGCTGTGAGTGCACATGATTGGGTCATGTCCAGCCTCTCACCCACCAGCACCCCCAAATCCTTCTAAGCAAGGCACCTCTCAGTCTGTTCATTCCCAGCCTGTGTTAGTATCAGGGTTACCCAGCCCAGCTGCAGCGCCTTGCCTTTGGTCTTGTTAAACCTCATGAGGGTCCCATGGGCCCACTTCATGAGCTTGTCTAGGTTGCTGTGAATGGCATCCTGTCCTTGAGGTGTGTCAACAGCACCACGCTTCTTTTCCAGAGTACTGTAGCATACGTGCTGTGTGTGTGAGGTACGCCTTTCTGAGTTGGCATCTCTTGGCTATTCTAATTGTGAGAAAATGAAGTTTAGCAGCAAACTGCTAGAGTCATGCTGCTTCCGACATCAGTTTTGTGTTTGTGTGCAGAGAGAGACAAGGGTGCAGAACTTATATTGATGTTTTCTGTGCTGGGAGGTATAGCTTCAGTATTCTCTCGTCTCATGCTGCTTTCCTGATAACCATCTCATCCTCCTTTCCTTTAGTGTTGTCAACTACTACTCACCTTGTTCTACTCAGCTATACCAAGAGTCTTGTTTTAACTTACCTGGTTAAAAAAAGAAAGAAAATCTGTGCTCCTTAGTGACCTGCCACTAGTGCATCACAGCACAGATACTTTGTAATTCCTCTGACTTCATGCTCACCAAATTTTGGAGATGTTAAACTTCCTTTGGTGTTCGTCACTTTCTTCCCCTGTGGATGTAGCAGGGCTAGGAATGATGGAGCAGAAGTAAGTTTAGGCTCTGTGCCTGAGGATTTATTTTTATAGCCATGATGTTATACCTGCTTTTATGGAGAGGGCCATAGTATAGGGTTTTGAGCATCTGCAGCACATGAATCTCTTTATATGGAGAATATATCTTGGAACCACCATGTGTTGAGATGCACAGTTCAGTTTACATCTTTGAGCATGTTAAGTCAGCTATTTCAGACCTGCTGCAAATTCAGGTAAATGCCTGTCGGTTGAGTATACCTGTATATAGATTTGTATACAGAGAGGTAACTTTAAAACTGAATTTTAGCGTGAAGCTTAGAAGATTATTCTTTTTTTTCAAGGGAAAACTGATGTTGTGCTTTCATCTGAGGGCAGGTTTTTGTCATTATTTAGGGTTGATAGTAAAGATGATGTAATCTGATCCTGAAATCATCTTCTGTCTTACTTGTAGTTCTGTTCCCAGCTCTTTCCACTTCCTTTAGGATGTACTATTTTACTCCTGTTTTTTCAGCCAAGTGTGGAACTCTGAATTAATTCTAAACATCTATTCAGATTTTTTTGGGATTATTTTAAGTTGAGGAAGAGACTGGAGCAAAGAAGAGTTTGCAAAATGTTAGAAGAGTGTTTTTTCTTGTTTATTTTGTGCTTTACCAAGAAGTGGTAGGAAATATAATGATCTTACTGCTCAACTTTGATTTCTGCTATTACACAAGTGTAGAATTAAGCAGTGGGTTCCACCTGTTGAATCAGCTAGGAATCACTGTTTTTGTAGTGTTAGGAAGGTGTTTTTTACTGAATAGCTAACCTAATGCCCCAAAACATGGAGATAGTATTTGAAATGCTAAATCTACTGTCACTATCATAAGGAAGGATTCAATCAGTATATTTTTATTTAATGAATTCTCTTCAGCAAAAAGATTTTTCTTTAGTATTTGACTTTCAGAAGGACATAGAAGCAAACACTATTTATTACAAAAAGATAAGAACAAGGATCTAGAAGTAGGCAAAAAGGAGATACAAACTTCATGTGCCTTCTTCAGCAGCACAAAGAGCAGGCAACATTTCTGCAAAAGAAACATGGCTCTGCTTCCTTCTCATAGTGCTACCGCATACCCTCATCCTCACCTTGTATGCCAAGTTAATCTGTATTTATCTGCTTTCAGCATGTAATATCCCTGCGGAATGAGGACACCACCTCTATAACATACCTGCTGTCTTTCTTGATGTTTTCTACCCTGCCATTCCTTGGTCTACCATTTCATGTTCTACACTTTCCCACGTGGGACTCTGGTGCCCTTGTGGACTCATTCCACTCTCCCATTACATTCTTCTTGACTCCATGCAAGATCAGAACCTGTTCCTCTGCCTACCTTTTATGGCACACACATGCTTGTTCATGTTGTGATTGTGCTGTTGCATGTGTTTCCATGTTGCTCAGAGAAGGATGTATTGCGAATATTGGGAAGATAGGAAAACTGTCAGTACCTGCCTCATGTACAGGCACATGTGGCACATGTCTTGTAGCACCAGACAAATCTTTGCCTGTAGGCAAAGTTGCAAACTGTTCTGCTTCATATCACTTCCACGTGATTTGCATACCCCAGGTCCTGGGAAGTTGTTAAACATAAACTAAAATGAGACTATATTCAAAAAGGCAAGTTACTGAAATTTTAACTCAAGGCTTTCCAGCTTCCAAATTTGAGCTGGACTAGAATACAAAAGGTGTGATATTTTTAAAGAATGTGATTGAAAAATACCTGTATATTTTGCACATGTTGCAACTTGGGAAGCTCTTAGTATCAGTTTTCTGTGAGTATAGCTGACTCTCAGTGCATTAGTATTTTTTAATTATCTTTGCTTTATTTGAGATTCTATTTGATCATCACTAGGGCTGAAATATACTACAGCTGCTGACATTTCAGAAGTCCTAGCCAAGTTGCACTAGTGATCCCATTACAGATTTAATGGAACTTAGTACTTTTGGTTTTTAAGTTATAGGTGCAGTTGGGAGAAATACCTTTTTAGTCTTGATTCCAGTGTTGCAGTGTCACTTGCTGGCATGTGATATAAATGCTTATAAAATTTAGGTTTTATACTAGAATGTGTTCTTATAATTAGATTTCCTAGCTGGTTTTACTTTAGTTTAGAGAAAGACAGCTTTTGACCTTCATCAGCTAGAATTTTAATGTACACGGAATGGACAGAACAAATATGGTCTTGGTTGAAGTTGTTTGCTCAGAGGTTGGAAACTGATGGCTAGCTGATAAATTGGAAAAACTTCCCCTTCTTTTCCTGTATTTGAAACAGGGCTGAGCAGGTGAGATCTACTAATTTAAGAAGTTCAGAAAAGAGTTAGAGCAGAATTTAGAGATGAAAGATGCGCAGATAGGGGATTTTGGAGAGTGTTTTGGTGCTTTTAAAAAGTACAGCGTAGTACACATCTGTGTGATTTTTCACTTAAATACTTCTTGATAAGAGGATTAATAAAAGCCACCAGGATTGTGCATGACATACTCACCATATGTTCTTGTTTTGCTTAAGAAACTACTTTAGAATAATAAACATCTAAGTCCACTTGTCTGCCTTGGTTTATCTGAGTAGTTAAATGAAACAAGCTTAAAAATAACTTACTGCTCTTTGGTTTTCCTTCCATTTTTTAAAGCATAATTCAGAGTTTTTAGAGATTTTTTTTTAAAATTATGGAAAATTACATTTGTGTGAGTGTGTATTTAATGCAAATAAATGATAATAAAATAAATACAAATAAACTAAAAAAATATGCAAGTGTTTTATATACAGAGGTAGTGAGACTTTTGAACTCTTACAAAATTACTAATATAGGTTTAAAGACAAGATTTATTTTTAAGTAACCATTTCAATGTGTTTCTACCAAACACTGAGGATGAATGTTGTGATCCCTAAAAAGTACAAGATAAAAGAGATAAACACCATTATTAAATATAAGACTTCCTGTGTGCTGATACAACCAGAAATTAAACCAGCATCTAATCTCTTCACTTTATTCAAGTCTTAAATTTAGTGGATGCTACGAAATCAGGGTGTTTCAGGAAATTTATTTTGAAGCTATCTTCAAGATATGTATATATCTTCATTTCACTAAAAGACATTTTTTGCTTTTATTATTCATGACTTTAAATTTTTTTTCTCTTAAACATTGAGAATTCTACCACAGGCAGCTTTCTCTTTTGACAGAGGCAACTTGTTAGCAGAGAACATATTGTATATTTGCATATGCATTTCTTCTAATGGTTAGCTAGGAAAGTCGTATGCAGGAATATTGCTGCTTATATTAGACAACACAGGGAATCATCGTCTCTTGGAGAGCCTAGCCAGTTGAGATGATAGTTTTCCGTATGCAGATGTAATTTTTAGTAGATGGACATGATGTGCTGAAGTGTGTCCCAGAAATAATGCAGGGATGACTCTCAGGGAAAACTATAAAATTAATATTGAGGTTAGCATTATGTGAATTCTTATTCCTTCTTAGTATATCTGTCACTTTTTTGACACCATACAGATACAACAACAAAACAATTATTATTAATAATATAATCAACAATAACAACATAACTTCGGCTTACATTTATTAATGACTACTTTTTAAAATTTTTTCTTTTATGAGTAGATTTTTAAAACACTTAATTTGAAATTATTTTGGAAAGCACATCTATATGTGGGTGCTTTGTGAAGAATGAGCCATGATTAAATGCTTCAGATGACAATGTAACAGGTATTTTTATTGAAAAGTCGCAGCAGTCAGGTCAAGTCCCAGGTGACTGGAAAAGAGGAAACATTGTACCCATCTTTCAAAGGGGCAAAAAGCCTGGGAAATACACCCATCAGCCTCACCTCGGTGCCTGGAAGAGTCATGGAACAGATCCTCTTGGAAGCTATGCTAAGGCACATGGAGGACAGAGAATTGATTCAAGACAGCCAGCATGGCTTCACCAAGGGCAAGTCCTGCCTGACTGACACAATGGCCTTGAATGGTGGAGTGACTCCATCAGTCGTCAAGGGAAGGGCTGGTGATATCTTTTATCTGGACTTCTGTAAAGCCTTTTACAGAGTTCCCCATGGCATCCTATTCTCTAAACTAGAGAGAGATGGATTTAGTGAGTGGATTTGAGCAGTGGACTGTTCACTGATGAGAAGTTGGTTGGATGGTGGCATCCAGCATGTAGTGGTCAATGGCTCAGGGTCCTGTTGGTCATCAGTGACAAGTGGTGTGCCTCAGGGGTCCATACTGGGACCAGTGTGATTTAGTATCTTCACTGATGTCATAGATGACGGGATTAAGTGCACCTTCAGCAAATGTTTTGATGACACCAGGCTGAGTAGTGCAGTTGACACACCTGAAGCATGGGATGCCATCCAGAGGGACCTGGACAAGTTCAAGAACTGGGGCCATGGGAATCTCATGAGGTCCAACAATTCCAAGGGGAAGGTGCTGCCCTGGGCAACCCTGGTACCCACACAGGACAGGAATGAATAGACTGAGAGAAGCCCAGGGGAGAAGGATTTGGGGCTACTGATGGATGGGAGGCTGGACATGACCCAGCCATGTGCACTGCCAGCCCAGAAAGCCAAACGTGTCCTGGGCTGCATCCAAAGCAGCGTGGGCAGCAGGCAGAGGGAGGGGATTCTGNCAGGAAAGGGAGGGGATTCTGCCCCTCTGCTCTGCTCTGGTGAGACCCACCTGGAATTCTGCATCAGCTCTGGGGTCCCAGCACAGGAAGAACATGGACCTGCTGGAGTGAGTCCAGAGGAGGCCATGAATATGACTAGAGAGGTTGAATACCTCTCCTGTGCAAAAAGGCTGAGGGATTTGGGATTGTTCAGCGTGAAGACTGGGTTTTGGGGTGACCTTACTGTGACCTTCCAGTACCTCTAAATAACCTACAAGAAGTCTGGAGATGAATTTTTTACAATGACATAGAGTGAGAGGACAAGGTCTTTAAACTGAAAGAGAGCAGGTTTAGATTATATATTAAGAAAAAATTTTGCTGTTAGGGATTGAAACAGGTTGCCCAGAGAAGTTGTGGATGCCCTGTTTCTGGAGGTGTTCTAGGCCAGGTTGGATGGGGCTCTGGACAACCTGGTCTAGTGCAAGGTGTCCCTGCAGAGGACTTGAAACTAGATGATGTTCAAGGTCCCTTCTGTCCTCAGGATGCTCAGGTCTTGTAGTAATGGCATATCAGAACAAAACTGATTCAAATGTGAATGCAAAGAATCTCTTTTCTATCCATCACTGCAATATGTAGGTATCCCTTGCAAACCTTTTATACTTTTCCTCTTGCAATTTCTGCTTCATATTTTTTTTCTTACTTAAATAGTACAACTGGGGTGAGTGCCATCTTTATCTTTTACTTATGTAGAATGAAGCAGAAATGGTAGTTTTATGTCCTAATACAACACAACTAAGATGAATTGACCTGTATGATTTGTCTTCAAGGATCATTCCTTTGTAGGAAAAAATACTAAAAGTGTTTTAATGTTGACTGGAACATCCTTCTGAATACACTATTGGTGGTGGTGGAGTAGCAGTCTTTGGGCTTCAGTGGGGAGAAGAAAAATTCGGGTGTCATTGCCATTAAGTATAACGTGCTTCTGAAAAGGACTATATTTCCTGAGTCAAATATGGTGTGGGATAATAGCATCTCTAATTTATTCAAGCATGGGATCTGTCGTGCCTGAAAGAGAAGCAAAGTCAGGGTGAAGGGTCTTTTTGTTGCTTTAACGTGGGATGTTGCTTTTGCTTAATCTGCTTGTGTTGAGCATATGGAGTATTTGAATTTGGAGTGATCTTCCTCCTGGAGAAGAAGTTGTAACAGCTGAAGAAAAGTGATACAGCACCACTTCTTTTTGCTTAACAGAACATAAACAGATTCCTGTCTAAATGCTGAATAATGACCTTTGCAGGCAGTCCTGTGTGAATACCTCCAGCCATGGGGATAAACAGGTGGGAATTTTGACTTAAAGAACAAGGTAGTGAAGGTCATTTGGGTTGGCCTAGGTCCTGTCCCCATTTAGGAGGTACCTGTACATAGCAATTGACTGTACCTTAGGAACAAGAAAGAGGCATATATGCTTTATTACTTGTGTTTGACACCATATTTATTTGAATCTTGAGAGTGCTAGCTAGCAAATGGGAGACTTTTTCTTCAAATTGGTAACTGCAGAAGGAGCAGGAGCTGTCTTTAGTCTTGTGTGCATGTGTGTGCATACATGCAGGAGGAAGTAGAAGAAGGGAGCTCAAACACTAATGGATTAGTCCTTAGGGAGGACATGTTTTCCTGAAATAGAAGAAGCAGTATGCGCTGAGATGACAAGGAAGGCTATGAGAGCCAGATTATGTACAGATTGCACATTCAAAGATGAGTGGTGAAGTAGTAATCACCTGGGCAAATACGGAGTTTCTGGAATTTGTTTTTTGATTTTGTAGGTTGATGGCGATACGGTGGGAGTTTTTGCTTGAGTTAGAGCTCCCCTTCTACCTTTCATTCCTGGTCCCTGCCCTAGGCCTTTTACTCCCCTTATCCTTTCATTTTATGCATAAAAGTTCCTGACTGATAAAATGTTACAAGGGCAGAATCAGCACTGTGTGCTGGTGTTTTTAACTCAGGCAGTTGTGTTGAGTTCAGGCTGCTATAGGAGTAGTAAGTTCAGGCATTACCAAAATAAACTTTGATAATCACGCCATATAAGGTGAGGTGGACAAAATAAAGACAAGTTTAATTTCTGCTGCAGCATTCAAACTAGTGCAAGGTAATCAGTCAGTGAGACAATTGATCTGAAAGTGGACCAAGGGAGCTGTGAATGTGTCCTTGGAGCCATGTACCAAGCACTGAGCTTGGTTTTTGTGTATCAGGGGAGAATTTTTGTGTGATTTTGTTCCTTTTTAAACCAAAGTACAAGTTTCCCATCTGGAGCGTTGTTTCTATGTTTACAGCTTCCTTTTACCTGTATCAAAGTTTCTAGTCTTTGCCGTGGTAGCACTGTTAAAAAGTCTCTGGAGATAGGCTCTCTAAACATGGAAACGTGTGCTTTACAATTAAAGCATATTTCCTGATTGCATGTCAGCACTTCATGCACAAACATGAAATTTGTGCACGCAAGTGTGTAATTCCACATTCAACCTTTGTAAGCACTGTTTCCACATGAAGATGTTAGCGCCATATTTTTGTTCAATAAGTGTAATTTCTGTTGAGTATTGAAAAGTGTAAATCAGTTTATTTTCTCTCAGAAACTCAGTGGTGGTTACACTAGCATTTTTGTTGTCATCCTCAATGCCTTTTGTATAATTTCGTAATAATTTACATAGATGATACATGTTTTACTACGTTGTAACAATTATGTGATTTTTTTCCCCTCCAGGAATTGTGGTGCTTGGATTAAACAGATCTCATGCCAAGAATGCACTTAGCAAAAATCTTGTAAAAATGGTAAGTGGAAAGAATAGTTTTTAGTAATGAAGGTGAAGTACTGGAATTAAGCTCTTTAAAAAGTGTTTGGTTATTCCCCTTCCTCCTTTTCTCTGTAGATGTCAAAAGCTGTGGATGCTTTGAAATCTGATAAGAAAGTACGAACTGTTATATTCCGGAGTGAAGTCCCGGGGATATTCTGTGCTGGTATGCAAACTTAATTTTCCTGAGAAGCTGGAAGTCTGTATTCTCTTATTGCACATACACACACTCATACACACACAAAAAAAAGGCAAAAAAAAAGCGCCCAGATTCCAAGGAAACATGTCTTTTTCATATATTCATCTCAGTAGCAAACAAAACATTTTTGTATGATTTTCCTGAATTGCTAACATTAAAAAAATATTGTGTTTATTCTTTCTGTGTCATAAAGTATTTCAAAATATTTAATAGTTTTTCCATGGTGGTGAAAAATCATTTAATTGAACTAGAAACTCTTGCAAGTATTGTCAGAATAAGGTGCAAGTAATTTTAGAAGCCCTATAAAGAGGCTTTATAGAAAGCTGTATCAAACCTGTATTTTAAACACATTAACTTGAACCTTTTATTAAAGGAACATATATAAACATAAAATTTCATGATGAATATGCAAGTTTCTGCAGGCTGAATGTATTCTCAGATTAAAAGCAAATCAAAACAAAAAGCACACATCCCAGCCCACATATCCAACAGTACATGTGTCCTGCCAAAGTGCTCAGAAAAGCAAAAGCTCTCAACTACCCGATGCTGGGAGACAGAATTTGCTGACATGTCAAGATCAGTTCATAGAGCAGTATCTCTTATGAATATCAAGTGAATAGTCTTCTTATTTAAAAAGGTTTCAACCAGTTTTTACTTTATTCAAATTTAATTTAAATCCATTTGAAACTGAAAACAGAAGACAGTTTGTTCTTTCTAATATATTAATAGAACTGTCAAGAAAGAAGAGATCAGTTCTTAAATTTTACTTTTCTGATCATTTATGTAGTTGGTATGCTTGATAGCCCCAAATAACATAATTATCTCCGTTTTAGATACAAAGTAGTTTTTTCAGTTTTTTAAATATGTAAGATACCTAAGCACTGTTAGTTGAGTTTAAAATTCTTTTTGTTGTGTTTAGTAAGTCTGTTCTCATGCAGATACAGTTTGTCGCTTAGAAGACTTGTGAAATTAGTAGTCTTGGAAAAAAGGGAATAATCAGTTCAGTACTTAGCAATGCATTGAATAGGTTAAATGTGTATGTATTAATCAGCATATTTAATTTAAATGTTGTATCTTGTTTTAAATCAAGAAGTTTTAAGTTTTAATAATCTCAGAAAAAATGGTTTAAACACTGTAGTTTTTAAACCAATGAAGAATGAAGCATCAGTGCAATATATGCAGATGGTGTTTCACGTTAAATGTTATGTACATGAAATTAAAAGGTGACTGATGGGTTTTTTTAATGATGCTTTTTATTTGACCTTCTTGAATTTTGTAATAGTGTTATATTGGATATAGGAAAGCAGAAATACTGATTTTTAGGGAGAGTATTTCAGGTATGCTATTACTGTATTTATGAGCTCCAAGTACATCTCCAGTATTCTTTGTTAGCTGTCTCTTTAGAGCTGTTTTGGTATTAAGATTTACCATAGTCATTGCTATTTGTTTGTTGGGCTTAAAAAACCAAGCAGATCAGATTATGTGTTAACACGTAACAGCAGACAAGATACAAGGACGTTTATGTTGGACATTAGGAAGGCAAATTAGTCCTGAAGACTGTGAAAGACAAGGTCTGGTTATTTATATCTGGATCTTAACCCAGAGAGTAGACAGAGTGTGAACTACATGTCTGTAATTTAAAAAAAGTGATGGGTAAAATGAGGGTCCTAAGAAAATAGATTCCAGCAGCTGACAAGTGAAATAAAGGATGATAATAAACCAACAGTGGTTACTGAAATTCAAAGTGAACCAGAATACTTGAGGCAGAGTTTGTTAATGAAAACAGGCAAAAAGTGCACAGTGGATGGATGGGTTGTTTCAGTAGGTGACTTTAATGGATACAAAGAGAATGATAATGGAGAAAGTGTAGTGACATGTGGAAAAAAATAGGTAACAGCTTAAGGAAGTAGGATGAATAGAGGAATTTACTGGATGTAAGAAGGCATTTTCTGGATTGGACTCAGGAAATTCAGTAGAACAGAAGAAAGTATTTTCAAACTTAAATGTTAAGGGAGAATGTGTTACTTCAAGAACATTTAATTTCCTTGGAAAATGCAAGGATCATCTTGTGAAATGTCACATTTTCTTATGCCTTATAGTGCTGTTTAGTGCTGGAATGTTTTTATTTTTTGTGTTTCCTCAATAATATGCTTTCTTGCTAACATACATGGGAATGTATGTTTTAAAAAATACAGTTCTATGCAGATTTTGTGGACAACCATCTGATGTTTAACAGACCACATATTGAGAAACTTTGTCCTAGGACGTAGTTCCCTTTTATGTGTGGAATGAAGTCCAAGATCATTAAATCTTGCCATTCCTTAGCTATCAACAAATATCTGTGAAAGCCACAAGCCAAGTGTCTTGTTTCCTTCTAAGGCCTAGTCCACAAAACATGACCTCCAACTGTTTTCCACAAAGTAAAAGTATGGATGATTAAAAAGGTTTAAACTCTGTTGATGACTGCTGTAGATTTGGGTATGATTTCAAATGATGAAATTTTCACATGGTGAATTGGGAGCGTGACAAAAAATGGAATTGCATAAAAGAATGTAGAGATGTGGCAGAAATCATATCCTTTCATTTCTACATAAAAATTCACTTTGAGTCTTTAACTACTGTTTCCTTTGTGTCTTCCATTTAATACTTCATACATCCATGGGTGCAGATGATTCCTCCTTAGTGCTCTAGCAGTGATCAAATAGGACTCCCAGAAATCAAAGACTTGCGTGTCTGGGGTTAAGGGTGTCTATGTATATGCATAGACTATGTCTGTGAGTACTTATGTCTATGAGGGCTTCTTGTGCTTCCTGTAGAGATGCTCTCTCATGGCGTCACTTCTTGACTCCTTTCTTTTTCCATCTGAAACCAAGTTTAGTAAAATACTGGCCTTTCTGGAGTGAACATATATGAGCAGTCCTGGCCTATGTAAGTAGAGGCTGTGTGCTTGCCCCATTCTGCAGCCAAAGCAGGCGAGTCTGTACAGGAGTCTTTTTATTTCCAGACAGTGTTCCATTCTTGAGGAAGGCACAGTCTTATGCATGGAATCAGGCAGGTATTCCATGGGTAAAGTGTCTGTGACCAAGTAATCATGGTCTGTGATGTGTTCACATAAGGGGCTGATTTACATTTACATAGGCAGTTTGAATAACTTGATTTTTCATTATTAATGTAATTTTAACATATGTAGATTAATGATATTGCTGAAGTACTTTTTATGAGCTGATTTTTAGGCTTTTTCAAATTCAAAATATTTCTGAAAGTATAGCTGCATAGTAGTGTTGGGCAATATGGTACTGTGAGGAAGAGAGGAAGCCTTATCCACAAGTTGTTGCAAAAACCAGTTTTGTGTCAGTGTGCTCACAGAATTATGTTGGAAATCACAGGATAATGTTGGAAAAGACTTCAGTGAGGTCATTTGGTCCAACCTCCCTCCTCAATCAGGGTCATTCTGGAGAGAGTCTTAGAGCGTCTTCTGATTTTAACTTCATGAGGTCTAAGAAAAGATACAAATAAAATACATTGCTTAAGATCTACTCTTTTTTTTTTAAATCAGACAGTATTTGATAATGGCTTTGGTCTGAAGCGTTGAACAAGTTAATACTGCACCTTAAAGCTTTTGTTGTTCAATTTTCTAGGGCTTTAAGTAAAAGCCAAAATAATATTTATAGAACTTCTAGTTATTACAGAATTTTATCTTTGGAGTGTTTTGGCTGAAGCTGAAGACTGCTGCATGGTTCCAGGTCTTCTGCTTTCTTCTAATTTTTCCCATCTCACCCACTCTTGTCAGTGTGTTTGAGGATATGAAATAGGGATTGTGCTATATTTTGCGGTTGAAAACTATGGATATTTGAGATCAGGTAATATGCTTTCCTTTTTAAACAGTTTTATTTGTTTAACAGTTTTGTAGTGATTAATGAAAGAGATTCCTTTTATATTCTTTTCCTTCCACTTTTTTGCTTGTTATTCCTTGTATTGTCTTTCTTGGTACTGTCATGTTCCTCCAGCCCTCTTTTCGTCAAGAGGGGCATTAAATGCTGTCAAGAAGGCATTAAAAAAAGTATTCCTCATGTATTTGTTTCAGGGAGTAACTTATTTGCCCATAGTCCATTGGTTCCGTTTACAGCTCATGCTGATAAATAAAACCCCTTATTACTGTTTCACCATTCAGAGTAGTTCCTCTTGTGCTTGAAAAACGAGGGCGGTTGCTTAACTCTTACTGTCCAAGTTCATTCAGGGTTTGTTTCCTAAAAATCCACGTGTGAGTTGTTGTCAGTTTCCCTGCATCCATCCCTCCTCTCTTGATATGCAGAAAAATCCTACCATCTTATAAAGGAGAAGAATGAGTAGAGGAACACCCTGCTTCTGGGCTTTGATTTGCATGGGAGAGTTAGGAGAGCTTTCTTGGACAAGGACTTGTAACTTTTTGAGATTTTTGTGGTGCCTGTGTTTAGAGTATAAGTGTTTAGAACAGTCTCTCTTCAGCATTGTTTTTTCAAAGTGAGCTGGTCTGTCTGAAATAGAGGTTGTGAGGTTGATGTGTTACTTGCTCTGTATATGTGTGCATAGAAAGAGAGAAAGCTCTGGAACAAGTTTTACTTGACATATTTGAAAAAATGTTCTTGGGAGACCTTATTTCAAAAATCTTTGAGATGTATCAGAATACAGACAGTTAACTTTTTGTTGTTGTTGTAACAGGCTTTCAAGACAGTTTGAAAAGTTTGGGTATTTGAGCTCTTTAAACCACTTTGACCAAAAAGTTACTGCAGCTTGGGCAATAAAGTCCCTTCTTGGAAAAGCAGAAGTAATCTCTCTGCCAGCAAAAATTCACCATTAGAATCTGTGGTGTGAGTAAAGCCAACCCAAATGCTTTTCCTGTTGGCATAAATCGTTGGCATCAGTATTTTGTTTCCAGCAGGGTTGAATTGGCTATATGGAGTCTAATTCCCGGCTGCCACTTCCAGCTGGTGTAGTTCTTCTGGCAGAAGTTTATGAAGCAGACAGGCCTGGTAGAGCAGATCCTTGAAGACTTATTTGTTTATGAGGTTTTAATGTGGAGGAGTAGAGGAGTTTCGTAATAGCTCTCAAATACTTGACCTACTCTTATTTTTATAGAACTAGCAGGAGTAGTAGGGAGGTATTACTGTGGGTGTAGTCTCCTTTTTTCTTGCAGTCTCTGTTTAGCAAGCACGGAAAAAGTGTATATTTTCCCAGGGCATATTTGGTTCTCCAGATTCCAGCTCCTGCACAGAAGCTGAAAAGAGAGTTTGTGTATTACTCCACTCTTCCTTCTTGAGCATTCAGATCACATATGAAAATGTTTTAGTGTCTTCTGAATATTTCTGTTGCTGCACATACCTTTCATTCCCTCAAATAAAAGCCTTTTGATGTAGACTGTAGCTAGGTTCCTTCCCCTTTTTCATTCCAGGCTTTCACCAGTGTTCAGACTCCAGCTGATGTTAGCTGCTTGTAGACTGTTAGGCTCAATGACAGTTGCATTTCCCCTGGAGCAGCATCAGTGACATGAAATGCGTCAGGTTGGTCAGCCATGCAGCAGCTCTGTCTTGTGAGTGTGTGTGCAGTCATCTGTTACATTTGGATTCTACAGCTTGCATTTGTACGACAGAGATGATTTTGCGTCTTAATTTTGTTGTTAGCTTTCTGGAATGACTAATTCCTGTTACGATTTTCTGGAGCACATTTTGATTAACTGAGCTGATAAAGAGTGCAGTTAGGATTGTGGTTTGATCCTCTAGTCTATATACAGAAAAAAATCCCAATAAGAAACACCGGTTTAAAATCTTTCTTTTGAAGGTACCTCAGTCAGCTAACTCCAAATGCTCCTCTACCTTCTGTCCTGACAACACTTACTGAATTCCAGAAGAAATTGGAATGAGAGTGGATTTTTCAGAGCTAAAAATTGCAAATAGGAGTTTTCCAGGAAGTTTTTCAGTAAGAACATGAAAACCTAACTGTGTTATTTTTTTTAATCTCCAAAAGACCAATCCATTTCTGTTGAGGAAGCAGGCACAAGGAACGTGGTAGGAAATTGGGTGGGACTGTACTCAACAGTACAGACTTTAAATCAGCATCTAATCAACTATGAAACTTTAGGCTAAGAATCAGTTGTCTGTCTTCTCATTAGTCATTGCAATGCCTTACTTGAGAAAATTACAGAATTTTTTTTTCATTTGTTCAACCTTCTGAAAATTTTTCTCTACTTGGAAATAGAGCTTTTAAACCAATGTATTCAGTTCACATGGGCCTCTCTGAGAAGGGACCAGGAGCTGTCCTGGTACTCACAGAGCAAGCTGCAGCCAGTTCCAAAACAGACCTATGACTGCCCAGTGCTGAGTCTGTAAGTGATGCTGGTGCTACCTCTGTGATAACACAAACATTAGAAATTGTAAAGACCATGTGCAGCAGCCATGAGGGAGCAGTGAGAAAAAAATGCAAGAGGAACAGCCCTGCAGACATCCAGATCAATAGCAAGGAAGAGGAGGATGTGCTCCAAGTGCCAAAGCAGAGATTCCCTTGCAGCCCAAGGAGAAGACCATGGCAAAGCTGGTTGTTGCTCTGGAGATTGTGGAGAATCAATCTGGAGCAGATATCCACACTGCAGTCCTTGAGGAACCCCATGCTGAAGCAGGTGGACATGCCCTGTCCACCTGAACCCCAGGGAAGCTGAACCCCATGAAGGGCCCAGTCAGGAGCAGGTTCCTGGCAAGAGCTGTGGCTTGTGCAGAACAGCCTATACAGGACCTGTGCAGGACCAAATGTCCTGGCAATTGCAGCCCATGGGGGACCCATACTGGAGAAGTCTTTCTAAAAGACCGTGCCCTGTGGAAAGGAACACGCTGAAGCAGTTCTTGAAGAACTGTGTCTCCCATGGGAAGTCCTGGGAAAGACTATTGTGTGGGAGGGATCCTATGCTGAATCAGAGAAAAAGAATAAGGAGGAAGGAGTGGCAGGGATGAAGTGTTATGGTCTAACTGCAAGCATTCCCCCTTCCTTTTGCTCTGCACAGCGGTGTGGAGAGGTGGGGGAGTTAGTAATAAAGTTAAGTCAGGAAAAAGTGGAGACGGAAGGGTGGGGAGAAGATGGATTTATTTTGGTTTTTGTTTCTCACTATATATCTTTTATTGGCAATAAACTAAATTTATCTTTCCTAAGCCCAGTCTCTTTTGTGCATGATGGTAGCAAGTGAGTGATCTCCCTGTCTTTATCTTGATCCATTGGCTTTTAATTGTATTTTCTTCCCATCTTACAGAAGAGGGGAACTAGCAGACAGCCTAAGTTAACCTACCACATCCACTTACTGTGGATTTTTCAAAGTAAGATTGAGGCAAGACCTTTGTTCTTGAAGAGCTATTGAATTGAGGGTGGATTAGTTATATAAAGTCTCAGAGGGATTTATGTTAATGTAGCATAGAGTTGTTTATTTATATGCGTGTGTAACATCCCCTTTATAATATGTTCATGCAGTGATGTAGGAAAATGTAGAGACCTGTCGATAGTGAAAATGGTTTGACTTTTGTATGAAGATTGGTTTTTTATGTGCAGTCAAATGTGGACATTTGTTTTGAACGTTTTTTTTTTAAAGTAATATAGGTAATATGAAAATGAAGAAATTCTGAAATTTCTCTTTTGAATTTCTTGTAGAATTTTTACTTTTTTCTATGTAAGCACTGATTCCATGTATGAGATTTAATAAATAGAAATACATGTCTGCTTTTGTTTACACAGATCAGGAAACTCTGTTGCTCTCTTACACCCAATTTATAAGACAAGTGAAAGAAATGCTGTGACTTTTAGTCAGATCTTGCCTGTTGTAACAAAATGCAGTTCCCTCAAAATTGTTTAATGGTAAAAAGCTGCAGTGATACTGAAGTTGGCTAAGAATGAACTTTGTAACACAATTTGAAGTATTAGAAAGCAGGCATTCTTTATTGCATCGCCAGACACATTCAGAGGACTTCTCCTCTAATTGAATGTGTGTCATGAAACTTTACAACAGGGTATTTATTCAGTCATGATCATACATATTCATTACAGCATACTTCCTAGGTAATACATAAACATCACTTTTCCTAGAACTAATTTACATTCATCTGCCTCCTACTGGAAGTTCTTTATGATCCTAGAGGGTCATCTAGAGGGGTCTCTGGTGACCATACTGGGTGTCTCCAATATTTTGATGACTCTACCTTGAGCGTCTCTTAGGGCATGTGCTGTTGTTTCTTGGTACATGACTTTGCTGCAGAACCCAGTTATGTTCATCATTATCTGTTTATGTACTGGTTCCAACTACCAGTTTAGCATCCTGTCTGTCTACTTTTACATTCTTTTATCTAATTATCTAGTTAGAATTTGAGCTTTATTTTGCAACTTAAAGGAATTGAAAATTTTTATTCTCTGTGTTGTCTGTCAGCAGATAATTAGTTGTCTACAATTTCCCTCAGCATCTTCCAATCTAATGTATGTAGTTTGTATTCATAGTGAAGCATCAGGGTTTTATCGGATTTAAGAAATTTAGATCTAAAATAGTATTTTTTTGTATTTTAAGATTTCTTTGTGATGTTCCTTTCACCAGCTGAAAACTTACTGAATGCATGTGGATGGACATGGTGTTTAAGTGATTGAACTCTGTGTGCAAAATATCATCAGTCTGTATAATTTGTTAAACCCCTCCAGATGGCAGGTAATACTCCTGTGTTGGATCTCTCCCCTCCCGTCCCCTCCCGTCCCCTCCCGTCCCTTTGGGGCACGGTCCCAGCCCCCCCAGTTCGGCGGCGGCTGCGGGACCGAGCGGGCGCNAATTGAGTTTGCAATATTGGTGTTGAAAATGTATTCAATGGATGAGAAATTTTGCTATTTGCCAGCACTTTGATTTATTTTTCTGAGTCAGCTTGAAGCCTCTGGGGACACTGGGAATAAGAGGAAGTACTGCTTGTGAGCTGCTTAACTTGGTAGAGTGACAAATAGAATTGCAGCTGCTGTTTTCATGTCTGAGTTTTGTGTGAACAAAGGATAATTAAGAGATGTTCCTGCTTGTGGCTCAAATACTTACTTGTCCTTAGTTTCACACAGGAGAACACATTCTGCTGTGTAAAATGGCAATACTTTGGCCTTGGTTGCTGCCCCAGTATTAATTTGAGCGAGAGATGTTTGTGCAGGAATGCCAGATATTTTAATGCTTTTTTTTTTTTTTTTTGGTGTGTGTGTGCATGATTTAAGCTTTCTGAATAGACCTGGAGTGGCCAAAGCTGAGCTCTGTATCTTTAACCTGGAAGGTACTTCTTCTCCAGTTTGGGTTTTCTCACAAAAATCCTTGTTTTTCTTACCTTGTATAGATTGGAAAGTTTTCTAGTCAAACTCAGTTTTCACCTCATACAGTCTTTCTAAGGCGATGACTTCAAGTCTTTCTTCAAGTTTGTTTGCCATCTGATGCATGCAGAGAATAGTAATTTTGTAATTTTGAGCCAACAGAATGTGATTATTGTTGCAGATATTATTTACAAGGTGTCTATATTTTCATATACTGTATGTATTATTTACCGGAATATTTAAATGTTCCAATGACAGTATCACTTGCTGCATAGCAGCACAGAATTCTGTATCATTGAATCTTGACCTGTGGGAAGCTTTCTGCTAATGTACCATCATGACTAATACAGATCATTGAAAAAATTTTTAAAAAAAGGCAGCCAAAGAGATCCTGGGTGATGCCTGCGAAATCAAGGGAAAGAGTGAAGGGTAGTAAAAAAGAAGAAAAAGACTTTCACCCATGTCTTCATCTGCATTCAGGTAATCTAGCAGTTCAAACTGTGTTTTTTTCTCAGGAAAAACTCATCCTTTCTTTAATAGGATTTGTGCTTGAATATTGACTTTGGGGCTTCTTTAGAAGAAATTCTGGCTTTCTCTTTTTCACCACATAGCACACTTCCTCCTTTTCTGTTTACAGCTCATAAAACTGGGTGTGCTGATAGTTAACTATTTTTGTACTTATTGCTAATCAAAATAGATAAACCCAGCAGTATCAATTCCTTTTAATATTAACCCCCCCATATCTGCAATGGTCAGATGTATGGGATATGCAAAATATTTGAGTCAGTCATCTGTGATAGTGCTATGAAACATCTTTTTTTTGATTACTGAATTTACTAGAAATCAAAGTGGAGCAAACCAGTTGCTGAGAATTTTGGGTGTGTTCGTATTTTTTTGAGTTGAAAGGCCTAATACTATTTGCTAAGTATGTTTGGTCTGAATATTCATTTAAAGTTTGAGAAGAAGGATGAAGAATCTCACCACTAGCAAGTTTTGAGAGTCTTTCTTATGAATCAGAAGATAAAAAGCTGTGTGTCAGTTGTTATTTTAGGGATTAGTTGTTAGCAGGCTTTACTGTAAAGCTGTTGCAGTGGATACAAATGAGACATGGTACTACATTAATGCTATTTTTTTCAGTAGTACTGGTGTTGGAATAGTCATGTATGATTATTATATTAAGTAAATTAGTTTTAGGTTTTTGTTTAAAGAAATATCTTTGGTGCTGGTCTCTTCAGAGTATTTTGTTATGGAAGATGTAGAATAAATAGAAATTAATGATTACACCATTAGTTTGGAGCTAAATAGTAGGGTAAAAATACAGCTTTTATGATTGTCTAGCTTATAAGAATTCAGTTATGTTTAACGTAGAAGTTGTCTTAGTGAAGGTTGAATTTGCAAATGAAAAGTTGTTTGGGGAAGTTGAGTGTTCAGACTACCAGAATGACTAAAGAAGTACTTCTGTAATGCTTGTTGTGGAAATAACATAGAAGAACAAGTAGTATAGGAAATAGCTGGGTTTTTTTGTTTTGTTTTGTGTGGTTTTTTTGTTTTTTTTTTTTGTTAGAAGAATAAGCTCTGTGTTGAATTATAATTGCAACATGCATTGCTTTTTATTAAATGCTGGTATTATCATTACCGTGATGTGAGTTGTAAACTCACAGTCTTGTCCTGTAGCTGGGCTGTTTTATGAGATATTATTCTAAGCTTGGGGCACGCAGGTTTTTCATGATTTGATTGTTTTAAAGGCCTATGATTGTGACTCCTAGCCACTTACCAGCTGACCTTCACTACTGCTACCACTGTTTTCTCTTTTTGGATCTTCTCCATTGATTCTGTATCTGCCTGAGAGTCAAAATTTTTGCCTTTGTGTGGGTCTTCTGGTGGTCGTGACTTGTTAGCCTGACAGAGGTTCACCAGAACTGAGACAGCATGGAATCAAAAATAATGTCTTAATTTACTATTTGGAAACATGTAACTGTCCTATCCTGGTATTTTTCCACCAGTACTGGTGTTGTGGTTTAACCCCAGGTGGTAGCTAAGCACACACAGCTGCTCACTCATTCCGTCATCAGTGGAATGAGAGAGTGAATTAGAAGAGTAAAATGTAGAAAACCTATGGATTGAGATAAATACAGCTCAAGAGGGAATTCAAAAGCTGTGGACACAAGGAAAGTAAAACAAGGAATTCATTCACTGCTTTCCACGGACAGGGAGGTGTTCAGCCGTCCAGGAGAGGAGGACCCCTTCAAGTGTAACCGTGACTTAGAATGAAAAACGACATCACTCCAAATATACTTCCCTTCCTCCTTCTTCCCCACACTTTATATCCTGAGCATGATGTCACATGGTCTGCAATATCCCTTTGGTCAGCTTGGGTCACCTGTCCTGAATTTGTCTCCTCCCAGCCTCCCATGCACACACAGCCTCCTCACCAGTGTGGTAGTGCAAAAACCAGAAAAGGCTTTGGCACTGTGCAAGCCCTGCTCAGCAATAACAAAAACATCTCTATATTATCAACGCTGTGTTCAGCACAAATCCAACACAGACCCATAGCAGCTGAAAAGAAAAAAAATTAGCTCTACCCCAGCCAAAACCAGCACAACTGGTCTCTTATGTGTTTCGTGGAGGAAACTGCAGGAAGTCCTGCTGTAATAGGGCGGTTAGACGATAGGGACTAGGGAGTGACTGAGGCAGTTACTGGATGATGGACGTTTCAAAAAGAAAACTGGTTGGTGTTTGGGAAAAAATTCACTTTAAGAGGCAAGGTTTATCTTTATAATGATTCTTGTTTTTTTTTACTACTTCTGCAAGTGAAGATGAATTCAGGAAATGTGTGTGAGGTGTGAGCTGCCTTTTTGTTTCCCAGCTGAGGAGGTTAACAGGAGGAATATTGATGTGTGTGTCTAAATTTAGAGCTGGACACGCAGGATGGAAAAAGAGCCAGCTGACTTCAATCTATATCTGGTCTGAACCTGCATAGGCATTGGAAGAAGATTGTAGACCTTTTGTATATGAACTTAGTTGTTTATATTCAGGATTTTAGGTGGAAACCTGTGTGAATTAGTGCCTGGGCCTTTCAGATAGTCTCAGAATTCAAAAGCTGGAAGGAAAAAAAAAACACCCTGCCCACCCCCACCCCCTGCAATCCCTGAAGTTATACTTTCTGAAATATCCTACGTGTGAGAACTGATATAGCAGATACTGCTTTAAATATGCTCGTCTGTGTGTAAATGATTGCAAGATATGTAAGATAACTTGTAGTGGAGCTGTAATGCTGCCATGTTACCAGGGGGAATGTTTAGGACTGGCATCTTGCCACAGGCTCAAATATATAGAAATTGCAGACATTTTGTTTGTCTTTCACAGTTTGATGGGTCTCAGGAATGTTTCTATGACACAGAGGGCATATATGCAAGGTTGCAGATATCAAGTCATGCTAATAAATTACAATAACAAATCCTATGGAAGAATACCAATACCCCTTTTGGCTTAAAAATCTTATATCCACATTTAGATAACTTCAGGAATATACAGTATACATCAAAAAAAGTTGTTTTATTAATTTGAGTTACTTTCTTACGTAGGAAATATACATGGAGGCCTTCATGCCAAACTGGTTTTCCATGAACTAAAATGACTGCAGTGAGCACCCATCTCACTTTGTTTTGAAATTCAGTATATGGCTTGCTTTTTATTATTGTTTCATGTAAATGCATTTTCCTTTGTACTCAGTTCAGATGGTGTTTGCAAACATTTATGTCTGTACAGGTGTGCAACAGGATTGATGGTTGCTGTTCAGTAAAGCAAATGGCTATGACAGAAAGTGGATAGTTACTTTTTAGTGATGAAAGGGGGTTTTTCCTAAGTTATGAAAGGTGCTTTAACCATATATTGTGAACTGGTTTCTTAGATAAAATGCTATTTACAGGCAATTATGACAAATGTGTCATAATCTCCTTAGTGTGTTTGTGTAACAGTACCAAAGGCTGAGAGATAACCCAGTTAGATAGGCATAGGGCCAAGGTCTGTGTTTGCACCCAGTGACTGTTTGTTTATAGCTCTTTGGCACTTCAGAGACATATTTTAGTATATTAATTCACTGTTAAAGCTGGGTCCCATGATAATACTCTGGTTTTACTTTTTTGGTTCCTTATATGTTGCATCCTCAAAAATCTTCCTAATGCCCGTGAAAATATGTGCCCTTTCTTATAATAGTTTCAAATAATTTCAGATCATTGCAGTTGCTGACTTTCTAAGAATTTTGTGCATCTGGAAAATTGAGTTCCAAATACTTACATGTAACTTTTGAAGTTCTACATTCCATTTTTTGTGAGAAGATTTTATGCCCTTGCGTAATATTTTGTGGTAAATTATTGATTTCTTTACTGTTGGGGTTTTTGTTTCCTACCTTTGTTGAAGTCATTGCATGGTTTTTGTTTTGGCTGAGACAGAGTTAATTTTCTTCCTCGTAGCTGGTACAGTGCTGTTGTTTGGATTCAGTATGAGAATAATGTTGATAACACACTGATGTTTTGGTTGTTGCTAAGTAGTGCTTACACTAAGCCAAAGGCTTTGCAGGTGCACAAGAAGCTGGGACAGAGTACAGCCAGGACAGCTGACCCAAACTGCCCAAAGGGATATTTCATACCATGGAATATCATGCCCAGCTTATGAACTGGGGGCAGTTGCCTGGTAGCTGCTGATTGCTGTTGGGGGACAGGCTGGGCAGTGTTCAGCGAGTGATGAGCTGTTGTACATCGTGTGGTTTTTCTCCTTGGCGTTACTTTCTCTCTCTCTTTTTTGTTATATCAGTTTCTGTTGTTGTCATTGTGACAATAATGATTATTCTTATTTTAGTCTCATTATTAAATTGTTCTCATCTCAATTTTCTTTTAAACTTTCTTATCTCAACACTTTTTCTGATTCTCATTCCCATCCTACTGGTAAGGTGGAGTGGGTAAATGGCTGTGTGGTATATTTAGTTGCCAGCTTGGGTTAAACCACAACAGAAATGCACTAAAATGTAGAGAACCAAGTCAATTCTGCCACATAAAAGTGGTGATTATATCTGTTTAACTTCAAATTAAGAAATAAATATAATAGAAAAACTAAATATGAGAATGTTTGAGAGTTTGAATAAACTTAGAATAAATGTCACGGAATTCTTTCCTCATTGAAAAGTTTCAAGGTACTCTGCAGCATAGGCAAAGTTAATGTGAATCTCAGTTTTTTTTAATCTATGCTTAAGGAATAAGAAAACTAAAAAAAATAAGGGTGTGATGCAAAACCATGTTTTACCAACAATACATTATTCTTTTGCAGATTATCCTTTGAGGAAATGATGTTTTGATATAAATTTCACCTGTTGCATGCATGTTTGATTTAAAACCTAAATATAAAACCTCAGAGAACAGAAAATGCCGAGTAAGTTGTACTGGTTTGTAAGAGCTTCCTTTTCAGCAGTAATCACAAAAGAAGCTGATCCTCAGAAGCAAGTTGCTGGCAGTTTTTTGTTTAGTAGACTTTTTGGTACTTTTTTCACTTTTTATACTTAAGTTCTAGATCTCTCATAACTTACAAGAAAAAATCATCCTTGAAGAAACAGTGTTTCATTTCTTAATGTTCTGAATTAGTAACTGATTTATAAGTCTTGATAGAGTTAGTTTGAATCTAAAATCTTGAAAATATTTAGGAATGCACTATAGCATATTCAGTACCTTATAATTTTATTTTGTGTATTCTGTACCTTTTAAACATTTAGATTTGAATATTTATTTTTATTCTGAAAAAGAAAATTCTTCCTCTCTTTTAATTCTTGAATATACTTTTTATATTTTTGGAGGAGTTGTTTATTCACCCTTGGAAAATGGGACAGACTTCCAAAGCACTCAGTTATGCAGAGATATGCTTAGGATGAATGAAGTTCAGCTGGACTTTGAACTGGCAAAAGAGTAACAAGAAAAACTCCTATGTTGTAGTATGTAAGTACCAAACATAAGGTCAATGAAAATGTAGGTCTGCTGTTGCATGGGACTGACAGCTTAATTATGGACAACACAGTAAAGGTAGAAGTGTTCCATTTTCTCTTTGCCTTGGTCTGCATGGGAAAGGTCAGCTACCAAGTCTTTATGTCAAGAAGCAATAACAAAATTAACAGCAAAACACTGACGGAGTAGGGCTGAGTTAAGGTCCGGCTGTAGCAGGTGGGCACATACACCTGAGCAGGATGTGGTGGGATGAATCTGAATTGGTCCACCATCTCTCTTATTTGAAAGGTCACTGAAGGCCTAAGTGACAGGAAAAGGGCAAATATTATAGTCATCTACAAAACTGAAAATTTTGGAAACGGCAGAGCTGTCAGTCTCACTGTATTCTCGGGGTTGTAGAACAAGTGTTTATGGAAGTTGTTTCCAAGCACTTGAAAGACAAGAAAGAAAATGGCTTTGGAAACCAAAACCAGATTTACCAAGGGTAAATTGTGCTTGACTAACGTGATGCTTTCTGTGATGAAACCAGTTGTTCAGCAGATGGAAGAAGAGTTATGGATGCTCTCTATTTGACTTTAACAGGACACTTCACATGTCTAGTTTTCCTGTAGACAGGTTGCTAAAATACAGTTTGGACACAGAGACTGTGAAAAGCGTCTTACCTGTAAAAATCAAAGGACAATGTGATGTTAGTGGCTCAAAGTCAAACTGTCAGGTGGTCCTTGGAGTTCCTTGAAAGCCAATGGTGGGTCTGATAGTGCTATTCAATATCTTTGTAAATACTCTAATGACAGGATTGAACCATTGCTGAGTTTGCTGATGACTTCAAAGTGGAAGGAAGAGAGATGTCTGGGGAGGAGGAGCCACCATTCATTCACAGAAACACTGACAGGCTGGAAAGTTGGACCAACAAGAATTGGATGATTTTTAACAAAGATAAATAGGAACTGCATCTGGAATGGAATAAACTTAAATGAACTGGTTGGGAATACACTGGCTGGGTTATATCTCTGCTGTAAAGCCACTTGTGGGTTATGGGGGGACAGCAAACTTAACATGAGCTAGTAGTATAATATGGCATAAAGAAGGCAAATAGTGTGATGGACTGCTTCAGGAAGAGAATCATCAGTGGATCATGAGGCATGTGCTTATTCAACATAGCACTTAGTAGGCCAGCATAAGGTCATTAGAGGGTTGGAGGTTGATGAAAGGGGGAGAGATAAATAGTCTTCCCGTGCCTCATCGATTCAGAGAATAGTACTCTATTTACAAGGGTTTATACAGTGACAGAGAAGGCAGTGGGCACAGGTTGCTCTAGGGGAATACCATCCAAGTTAAAAAAGAAAAAAATTCCAGTGTGCGAAGATTATTAAGAATTAATCATAGGAATAGCTTTCCCAGAGGAATGGTGGAATCTCCCTTGCCAACAGTATTAAAGACTTGGAAGGGGCCTGGACAACCTAATCTAGGGCTGTGCATTTGGTAGAAGTTTGGGCCAGGTGATCTTGACAGATTTTATATGAGAAAATAAAAATAAAATCTCCAGTCTAGACTTGTCTTTTATTTTATCAAGTAGGTAATTTTTTTTTTTGTTATTTTGTGAAAGGTGGTCCAGAATGTCAGTAGTTAGGATGCATTCTGCCTGTTCTTAATTGAGTTATTACTGTGTTAACTTTGTTCTACTTTGTGTTAGACTTGACACTATCTTTAGATGAATGTTTTTGTTTCATGAGGTATTATAATTTTAAAATTGAGATTTAAGTTGTCATGAATATGTTCCAGGATGTAAAAGCTTTATTTCTGAAATTCTTCGACATTTGGAGGAAAAAAAAAGTTTATCACTCTTTCTGGTTTTGAATGTAAGTTGACTATAGTGTTGTCCTCACATATGTACATACAACTTCCTTTTGGGGTATCACTAACCTCATAGAAGTTTATTGGTGTTTAGCTAATGATTTCAACTAATCTTGGATTTCTTGCAATGGCTTCTCTAGGAGTTGCGCACATCTGCTTTTGAGGAAATATATTTCCATGTACCTTAATGGATTGTTCTTTTTTTAATGGTTATAAGTTAATCTATAATGTATGTCAAAGTTGTCCCTTTGCCCACAGTATTTTATTTAGTTCAGTATGAGTGGAGAAGGAGGTATATTAATTCATAGTCTGCTTAAATGCTTTGTGTGGGAATAAGATGTGGATTCATAGGAATTCTTAACATTTTAATTGGTGAGGTAGTGCATGTTTTGTACTTCTAGCTGAAAGCATTGTAAATTTCCTGTATAAATTCCTTATCTGTTTGATTGGTTAGGTGGTGCCTTTGTGTCCTGCTGTTTTGAGCATTCTTTGTTCTTGCTGACAAGATACAGAAGAATTGATTACAGTATGCAAGACAGTATCTTCTGACATTCCCCAGTGTCACTTCCTTACTGAAATTTTGGTGTGTTGACAGAATTGGTCGAGCTGTGTTTGGTGAGATCAAAGGGCAAGCTCACAGTAACACTGCTGTGCTAAGAATTTAATACTTTATTCTACCTCAAATGCCTGTGCATGTATCACTTCCTTTCCTCTACTCAGACAAAAGACACTTTGAGCATTTTTGACACTTGGTAGTATAACTTCCCTGAAGAATTTTGGTGTTCCAGCTTTCTAAAAGATCACTTTTTTAATATGAAGTATTTTTTGAAGAAAGTTAATTTCTTAAGTGTCATGTACAAAGCATTAAATTTTATGCCTTTTTAATTTAGAGATATTGTGGTGTGTTTTGGAAGTCATATAGAATAGTCTGTACAAGAAGATTTCTAGGCATTTATATTATTTGGAAAGTGGGGCTTACAGTTGGAACATATCTTACAAACACAGCATACAACTTTTCAACAGTATATAAATTCTGATTAGCAAGTTTGTGGAAATGTCCAAATAAGGCAGGAGGCATGGGGTCAGAATAATTGCTGTAAAAATTGGTTTCCTTTGGTGTGTTCTCTGAGTTGAATAGCCATCCTTGTCATACATATGTGTAGGTAGAAAAATTCTGGTGAATAACAGCAGTATCCCTATCTTGCTGGACTGCCCTTGGCTTTCTCAAATAAACATTTTCTCTGGCATCACTATGAACTGGAAGTCAGGCATATGCTGCAATAATTCTCTCATCTGACAGTGTACTATAGCCATCCATTAAATAGCCAAATGTTTGAAACCGTGCAAAAGAGAGTTATTATGACATGGTTTTCAGATTTAGGGGAAGTAAGGTGAAAAAGTCAAACAAACTAACCTTCCTATTTTCTTCCAATATTGGAGGAGGGAAGTGAAAAAGTGGTGGATCAAATCAACCGTAGATTGTCTTTTGGGTTGACAAACCTTAATACAAGTGTAGTTAGTATTTAAAACGGCATGTATCTTCCTTACATCAGTTTCGAGGATTAATTTGGAAAGACCAGTTTATGTACTTGCTGCACAGCAGACCTCTGACAGACTGCTGTTTATACTGGTGTTTATCTCTTCATTGGAAGTGTGCAGGAGACTTCTCTCCTACGAGTTTGCTGTGTAAATTCTGAAGTGATACTTCTGTGAATTAAATTGATTCAAGAAGAGCTTATTTACAAGTGGAGAGTACCTGACCGAATCTTAATATAGCTGTAGGAGGAAGTGGTTGATGGTACTGTCAATGTAGTCTTTCACAGTGGCACTTCTCTTTTGTCCTGTAGTAGCAGCTAGTAATTTGAAAATGGCATTTCATGATCTTTAAAATGTAGTTCATAAAACCCTGGGAGCAGTGAGGTGAGAATTGTGGGGCATAAGTCCTGAAATCATAGCTTCTGTTATTGTTCTGTGTGGATGAAAATCAATTTGTGGGACAAAGCATCGAGACACCAGGAAGCGTAATATGGAGAAAACAACGATTCATGCTGCAGTACAAACCGAATGGTTGTGGGGATATAATTACAGTGTACCATCAAAAGTGCAGCAGTCAGTTTGCCTCAGCTCGCTGTTAGCTCGGGCCTGCCCTTTTCCTTCTTGGGTAGGAGGGCTTAGAGAGTTCTGATTTCATTGTGGTGGGGAGGAATGGGCCCACAGTAGAGCCCCTGGAGTCTGTTGGGCCTGGATGTCGGGGAGCAGATAGGTCAAACTGTCCACAGATTTCAGCTGCGGCCCATAGAAAAATTGCAGAGTTTTGTTGTGTCAGACTTTTTGTGGTTTGAAAACCTTAGCTACTTTGTTGCTCTTAGCAGTTAAGCAAATACTATTTTCGGCTACTTTGAAGTAGAAAACCTGGGGTGAGAGGAGGGGACTTTGATTTCAGCTGCTGAGAGAGCAGAACTCAGTGGTTCAGCCTGCATTCTCCTTCATGGCTAGCTTCAGAAACCTTTTCTTCTTCTGACTTGAGGACAGATTTTGAAGAAATCTCTGTTATATGGGTCACAGAATTCTTCAATAATTCTTTGACCAGTAGTCAGATCTTGTAACAGGAACAAAAGTATTAAGTTGGTGGCAGTTCCATCTCCTGTGACCTAGAGGATGCCAAGGAGTGTGTTCTTTTGGAGTGCAGTGAATGGCTTCTGACTAAAATTCTTCTGAGAAAACTTCAGTTACTATTATTATTCTTTGGAGAGCTGAAATAGATAAAGGGCTACCAAAAGGGCTCTTACAGTTTCCCTGACATTTATGAGGGAGAAACACTTGAAAAAAGGAAGTCTTAGTTTACAAAAGTTGGTTAAGGCACTAAGATCAGCTATTGTACTTGAAATTTCTTTGCAGTACTCAAAATCATTAATTTTAAATTATCAGCTATATTTTAATCTGTTCTGAAACAAGGTTTTTGTTGAATATTTAATAGATTTATGTAAATATCTTCAAGGAAACCTATATTATAACTGAAGGAAGGAGTCTGCAGTGTATTTTTTATTTTAGAAGGGTTGAGGTTTCTTGTGGTTGAGTCCATTTTTCTATTCATGTATTCATATATTCCATGTATTTTAGGGTTTGAGTAAATCAAACCCTAAAAATTGTCATAGTCTTATATTTACAGAAGATTTTCTTAGCAGTGATACTGGATGTTTTCTTTATAATCCCTTTCATGGGGATTATAGGAGTGAATAGGAGTGAATGTGGGGAAGTTTTGAGTCTCATTGTATAGGCAAAGAGGTTTTTGTTCATAAAACATACAGTTTCTTGCATAGGCAGTGTTTTGAACAGAGTTGAAGAAGCTAGATCCGGATATTAACTAATATCAAGTAGATTATATTTTTTGATTCACATGCTTGCTGATGTGCCTTTTAACGCAATTTACAGTTTAACTTCCTAAACATGATGTTTCAAAAGCTCCTTTTAGCTCCAGAACTCCATACATAAATGGATTTGTGAAACTTGTTTGCAGTTTTATATGATTTAGAATTCTATCCAGATTTATGGATGCAAATTTTGTTTGCTTTCTGAGTTCCTAGCAAGATTTCTGTATGCAATGATTGTGAATTACTGAGGTAGCAGTTGCAATTTTGCAGCAGTGCAGGCTTGACCATAGTAATTCCTGTTTTGTACTGTCTGGTGAACTGGCCTGTCCTACTGTCTCAGTTGGGGCACATGTTAGAAGGTTGTTTTGAAGTTTTTGGCAAAGTGCCTGCTAGTGTAAATTAAGCTTAACATTACTTAGCAGGAAATATTCAAATGCAGCCTGAATTGATGCTTCATTGGTTTTACATTGACATACGTTGAAGGAGAACAGAAGTCACAGTGAAATGAGGATGCTCTTACTGAAGTAGCAGGAAAGTTGTAGAGCTGCATTATTGGGCATGGTACTTTAAAACAACAACTGTATGTCCATCAGAAAATGTCATCTTGAAATACTGATTTTCACACAGCTGGCCTAGAATTGATTAGCATTACAGCTAATGCTCTCAACAAAAGTATGTCTAAAACTGCGTTTGATGAAGAGGGTCAGGAGGCCTAGCATGAGTTAAATCCAGAAAGGTAAAAGGGGAAATGAAACCCATGACTGCATAATTTAATATTCTGATCTACAATCTCAATTTAATCTGAGCTCAATGCATTTTTCTGAAGGGATAGTGTTCTCAGGGTAGAGAAACATAAACTTTTTTTATTGCTTTTTTTGGGTTGTTTTCTTCTTCAGCCTTTTCAGGCATGCAAAGACACTAGCTAAATAGGTTAATTTTTACCAAATGGAAAAAATATATGCTAAGTTACTGTTTCACTTCTTTGGAGAATAAATATGCTATGCAGGTTTTGTCTGTTTTATGTATTGTTCCTCTATAAGAAAGATAGGCTTCTGTATTTTGGTATAATTATTGTTAGTTTATTTTTTTTTACACACTCGTGAGAGAAAATGTTAGTTTTTCCTACAAGTGAGTTTTTAAAAACACATCTATGTCCATGTATATAATTATAGTATGCTTATTAAACAGAATAATTTTTATATAGTCATGAAGAAATAGGTAAAAATTTTCAAGTTGTGACTTTTTTTGACAAACAAAAAATAATGGTATTTAACATTCTAAAATACATTTAAGCAAATGAGTTGAAAGTGAGCTGAAAAATTGGTCCACTGTAGCATTTTTATTTGAATAAATATAGTCTGTTAATGTAAAACCATGCAATGTATGTACTGTATGATCTACCAATACGAGAATAACAAGAGTAAAATATGAAAAAAACATATTTATCAGACTTTGTGACACAGTTGGGAAAGTAAAATAGTATGACAGATGAACTATAAGCTTAAATGCTACTGTTCATAAACTGTTTTAATAGAAGAAAAAGAAATGCCACTGGGAAGAATATACTTAGTGAAAATCTGGTTATGGATAATTTCTTGTTTTTTGTTTGTTTGGAGCATTTTGTTTTTGTTTTTCCTTGATAAATAGTTCATGTTTTCCTTGAAATCTGTGGAAAATTTATGTGACCGATTTAAACTCCTTGTCTAGAAGTAGGCTTAAAATTTTTATGAATTGTTTTGAAAATGTATTTACAATAACATTTACAGCTTGCTAACATACATATGAAATGTCACTTACAGGTGCTGACCTTAAAGAAAGGGCAAAAATGCACTCAAGTGAAGTTAGTTCTTTTGTCTCCAGAGCAAGAGCAACTATTAATGAATTGGGTAAGTAACCTCTCCCTTAAAAAATGTTATTATAACTTTAACCTGAGAATGTTAGATCAAAGGGATGACATAAACATGCATAGTTAATTTTTGACAGGTAGCAGAGTATCCCTAAATATATAGTATCACGTTACAGATCTTGGATTGGAAGGAACCCATAAGGATTATTGAGTTCATTGATAAATATGAATCATGGTGTGTTTATTCTTTTAAAATGTTCCAAGTTGAGTTGTACTTTTTTAAAGAGTGCTAGAAGAACTAAATCTCAACTGAAATAGAGGCAATTTGCCCTGGCATTTTTAAAAAGGATGGATTGTTCAGTGACACCAATGTGCTGTAGAATTCATGCTTTTGCATTATTGTTGTTGGAATAATTTGTACAGTCTAATATGTTTTAGAAAAATGTTAAACATCAGCTGCTGATAGAAATTTAGCTACTAAGGTCTCCTAAAATTTTGTTTAATATGTTTTGGTGCAGTAAAACCTGTTAACAGTTTTGGATTTTAATGAACTTGTACCAGTTTTTAAGGACAGTAATTTGTCTGTAAGGTTTACATTACAAATTCACCATCAAATAATTATATTTCTATATCTCTGTGGATCAGTTTAAATATAATTATTTTTCAACAGGTTATTGTCAATATGATCTGTTGAAAAGGGAAGTGTAGTGTTCCAAGTTTGAAGAAATTAATTTTCTACATTTAACTTAAATATAAAATGTTGTCTGTCCCTTGGAATTTTGGCACACAGCTCTGAGGAATTAGTAATTACTCAGAAAATACATTTAGATGCATTTTCTTAAGAACACTATGTCAGATTTTGGTTTGGCAGAATGTTATGAATGGATACCAGTATTTTTTTTAGGTAAATGACAAACTGCTGAGGAATGAATCTTTGATTAGGTAATACATAGAGTCCTGAAGTGAATGTAATGTCTTTGAAGTGGACACTCAAGGCTATTTAAATAATTGAAATCTGTAAAATACCTAGAAGTGAGTAGATCATTCCTTTCCTGCAGCTGATACTGTGTATCATGCTGGTATTTGTCCTTTTGCTGGAATACCAAGCAAGTGGCAACAAGTCGTTCCATTCATTTACTTTGTAAGAATTTTGGGAAGCTGTCTTAGCATGAAGTAATAACTTTTCAGCTTTCCTTGGCTTGAAGTTACTGGAAGTACTTTAAGCTGCTATTGGTGTTTAAATATGGGCAACTGGTTTCAAGATTTTCCTATGACTAGTAAACAGTTTTTTTTAAAATTCAAGTATTTTCAAATTTTTTAAGTGAGAAAATTTCTAAAGTCTGAAGAAATATTATTTGGATTTGGCATTCTTCTCTGAATGGCTGAAAAACATTCACTTTGATACTGATAAATATTGATGCTTTGTTTTGTCTCAGGGTTGAAAAAACTAAGAAAAATGTTTGATTGTCTTTATCTTCATTAAGGTTCCCGTGAAAGTATTTAACTACTGAATATGTAAGCAACCTTTCACTTTTACCTAAAAGGCTTACAGTGAATTACTTGAAGTTTAGGAAACCAAAGTGAGTGCTTTCATTCATTGATCTATAGTCACGTGAGGAAGAAGCACGGAATTGTGTGCAAGTGGAATTAATATTTGAGAATCGAGGTCACTGAAGTACCTAGTTAGGAAAGTTTGTGTGGGAATGTACAAGCAAGTGACATGCATGACATTGGTTGGAAAAGAGACAGAATTTGAAGATACAGCCTAGGCCTGATACTGGAACAAAACGTTTTGCTTAGATTGACCAAGTATCCCTGTGCTCTCCTATCTTTGCGTCTCTCTCCCTCTTTCCCTTTCCTCCCTCCCTCTCTCCCTCCCTCAACAGTAGATGTAGTTATAAGATGGATTAAAGATTTTTCTGGAAGGTCTTTGCAGATCAGTTTGAAAATCGTAGAACCTTAAAATGGTTTGGGTTGGAAGGGACCTTAAAGATCATCTTGTTCCATCCCACTAGCATGGCCTTGAACACTATCAGTGATGGCACATCCACAACTTGTCTAGTCAACCTGCTCCAGGGCCTCACCACCCTCACAGTAAAGAATTTCTCCCTGAAATCTAATCTAAACCTGTTTGAATCCATTTGTCTTGTCCTGTTGCTACACTCTCTTATAAAAAGTCCCTCTCCAACTATCTTGTAAGGTCCCTTCAGGTACTGGAAGGCTGCAGTTGGGTCACTCCAAAGCCTTCTCTTTTCCATACTGAACAATCCCATTTCTGTAAGCCTTTCATCACAGGAGAGGTGCTCCATCCATCTGATCAACTTGGTGTCCCTCTTCTGGGCTCACTCCAGCCTTGGTGTCCATCCTGTGCTCAGGACCCCAGAGCTGGATGCGTTACCCCAGCTGGGGGTCTCATTATGTCGTTCTCCACATCAGGAAATGGTGGACAAGATTTAAAAAACACATAGGTTAGATTAGATGGGTGCATAAGGTAACCCATTGCATGATGCCCTTCTGAATAGAAATGAACATTAATTTCTTGGTGAGTCAGAGGTTCTTAATTTTTTTCTTTATTCTTCTGAAGAAGTGATCTGTCATTACAAAATGTAATTTATGTAGAACTATAGAGACATTGTATTTGTGTTTGGTCACTGCAATTAATCTGTGTATTGAAAATAATAATAATTTCTTGCCCAGCAACAGCTAGAATGCTGAGATTGTTAAGAGCGGGAGACAATTTTCGAATTAGTATTTGCCACTGCAGAATGTTTTGCAGACAGGGAACAGTATTTATACTCTCTATTTTGTTCTTTTTTCTATCCGAGTTTAATACTGTAATCTCATTTAAAATGTATTCTACTTCTTGCTTTTCAGAACTAGGTCATGTTTTGATAATTGTGTTTGTATTCAGATGTGTGACCTAGTAAGGAGATATGTCTTTTTAGCTATATTTTCAGAAAGAAGACCATTAAGTTACCTTTACAGATGAAATACAATAAAGGTCAATTGTGTCTTGAACAACTAGATAAACTTAGCTTTTTAGAATTGACATGCTTTGGCTTTCTTCAATTTCTGTCAGTTTCATTACATTTAAAATCCTTACACTGGTGGTTTTGTAAAAAGCTGTAGTATCATTTTGGAATACAGTTATAGAAGGGAATTTCTGGAAATTCAAAGCATACTGCTTTTGTTTATATAGGAATAATTTATAACTTCTTGCTGAATTTGGGTGAAGTAGTAAGACCGCAGTAAATATCACTTTGTTTAAAAATAAATGCATAAAAAAAGAGGTGAAAAAATTGAACTGAGCCATTAGTTGCGGCACTTAGAGCCTTAGGTTGGGGAGGGGAGAAATCAAACCAGCCTCTATTTTTAGCAGTGGTTGCTTTTGATAAAATTATACATGAATTGTGGAGGTTTGTTTGGGCTTTCTTTTTTCGTGTGTGTGTCTGGGGCTTTTTCTATTTTTTCTTTGGTTTTTTTTTTTTTTAATAGTAGGTATTATAAGACTACTTGCCATTATTATATTCTGCCTTGAAGCACTTAGTTACTAATGTAAGATCTTAACCCTCAAGAAAGTAGGAGAGAAAAGCCTTAATAAATGTCTCGTAACCATGCACAGCAAGACAGGCCTGGCTAAATTAAGTCAAGTGATAATGATTTCCAGCAGGCTTGTTTTTGATGCTTTTGTAGCAGGAAAAAATGCCATTATTGTGGGTCAGATCTTCAGTATGTATTTTATAGTATGCCTCTCAGTAAGCCCATGTTGTTCTTTATAAAGGCTGGGTCAGGGCTGCGGTGGTGTATATATGTTATCTTTTGGGATTTCAGTTGCAAAACAGAAATGTATGATATGTATGGAGCTGAATGCAATAACCACATTCTTCAATAAAAACACCGTGTTTAATAGACAGAAAAGCTGAAGCTGTAGAAAGAATTTCAATTCAGCAAATACATGTAATTACTCAAAGTGGCATGTGGCCCCAACCTCTCTTAAGTGAGAAACACCACTGATTAGCAAAGCTCTTCCAAAGAATGTAGGCATAAATGCCCAAATCCCACAAACAGGGAATAAAAATTGGAGACTGACTTTCTTGGTTACTTTTTAAAATTAAATTGTGGTCAGGCTTGTTTTTTATTTCATGTTTGGAGACAAAGCAACTTACTCATGGCTTGATGGAACCTAGATCTGAACTAAATTAGGAATTTTTTATTAAAATTAATTTTTAATGATTTTTAAAATAAAATACTAAAGTTACTTGTTTTCTGTTGGTCATGTTGCATTATAACAAATCTTACAGTTCTTAGTTTAAAATATCTCATTAGTGTTGAAGCATAAGCTGTAATACAGCTTCAATAAGGGGTGATATTTAGTAGCTTTATTTATACATAGTTCCATTGGATATGATTATTTTTAATATAGTCCACTTTGAATGAGATCATCCTGAATGAAAGCACCTTGTGGTCACTTGGTTGCATGTGTGTTTTTTATTGCGTGCTTTTTATTTTATTCAGAGTAGATACAGTTCTATATTTTCAATTTTTTCCCCCCTTCTTTAGCATTTTTTCTGTCCTAGCTTCTTTCAGTCATCACCAAACTTCTAATTTACCTGAAAGAGTGCACTTGTTCATCCTTCAGAAGAACATTGTCTTTTCAAAGAAGTTCCTAGTTTGACTATTGAAGATCATGCCTACATGCATTTTTTGGTTCCACATTATATACCACAGTTTAGTTTTGGATCAACCTGTCAAAATTGGTTTAAGAGGTCTCAAGAATGGTATCAGGATTATAAAAATTTTCACTTGATTTCTGATCTGCTAACTACTACTCCACCTTGCCATTGTGAAGTCTGAAAAATAAGCAAGAATTATAATTGATGAGATCTGTGCTGTGCCTTGTTTTACTGTTTGAATTTCTGAGGCTTTTGTGGAGCTTTGGGTAGCATTTTAAACCCTGGTTTAGTAAAGAACATTCAAGATTTACCAAATTTACCAAATCCATCTGTGTTTGCTGGAGGTAGTTCTGGCCATCAAAGATGGAGTATTGTAGTTTGGAAATCCTTTGAGAATCGAGGTCACTGAAGTACCTAGTTAGGAAAGTTTGTGTGGGAGTGTACAAGCAAGTGACATGCATGACATTGGTTGGAAAAGAGACAGAATTTGAAGATACAGCCTAGGCCTGATACTGGAACAAAACGTTGGTAAGAACTGTGGATTTCTCTTTCAGTGACGAGAGAGATACAGGTTATGAGTTACATTTATGGGAAAGCTAAATGAAATTTCAGATAACTACCAAATTTGAAAGAGGACAAATTAAAGCTAGCAGAGCCATGCTTAACAGCAGACCTCAGGCACCATGGTCTTTCTGTGTTGCTGACCCTGTGAAATGTAGATTTCAGCACAGTATTTCTCTTGCTGTGTTATGATGTTACCTGTTTGGTTAGTTGTACAACATAACTAATACAGTCCTTGACTACTAGCATTCTGACTGTGTTGCTGAGCTCTTGGTTGTTTTCAAACAGTAGATTTATTTCTTCTCTTGATACTGAATTATTTTAAGGTAGCCTTTGACTAAGTGTTGTCTGATCCTGGTGCTGCTGTACAGCCATGACAAAAATAAATGTAACCTTAGCAGTAGTTTAGTTTTCCTTGTGGTAATAATTCCAAATGTTGTTCTGTGGGGAAAAGAGGCTATGCTCTGGACATGGCTTCTTCCACAAACATATCTGTACCAACAGGAGGGTGCTGCTTCCTCAAATGGTTTATTGAGATCAATGTAGCTAGTTTGCACTGTGTTAAAACAGGCCTCCAGTATAACTTGCTGCCTAGGGCTTCCATTCCCTCTCTGGGAGCCACTAGAGAGCCTCTCTGTGCATTTTTGATACATTGGAAAACACTATCCTTTCTCACCTTATACAGGTTAGAAATTGCATGTTTCAATTGCTGAATGAGAAAGAATGGTTTGTTAGCTCTTTGTTTTGCCTGTCTTGGTCTCTGGCTCTGCTCCTTGAATGAAATGGTATTCATAGGGTAGCAACTCCTGACCTGGTACTGAGAGCGTAATGTTGCTCTTCTGTTGAGGAAGTCCTGAGCTCACTGCTTGGACAAACACAAGGCTTGGACTGATGAAGGCTTTGCACGAGGCATTTTCAAGTCTTGTATTCAACACACCTTTTGCCTAGGTATGCAATGGCTTGATGATATTACTAAGCTAGCTTATTAAAAATATTAATTTATGCTTAATGTGAAATTTTAGGGAGTGTTCCTTCTGTGGTGTTCTGTGAATGAACTGGCTTAAAACTATTACTTGGTAAATTATGCTAATTAGGAAATAAAAATATTTTAGCACCAGTCTGGGGAATGTATTGTGTCAAACAAGAATGTTGGTAATCGTAGAGTGTATGTTATCTTCATACTTAAATCAGACAAGTAGACAATAAAAAAATGAAAACCGTATCCCATTTGATTCTCTTAACAACCAGAGATTATATTAGATACTGTAGTTTTGTGTGTATATTATATAGAGACTATAGTTTGAGTTTTATTGTGTGCTCTTTAAGAAAGAAAAAAATTCCTATTTTCGTAGAATGTAAAAATGTAACTGAATTCATTTAACTCCTTTGTGTTTTGTAAATTCACTGCTTGATTGTGTGCTGTGTTACTTGTGTGAACAATAAATTTTCAAATGTACTTAATAAGAGTAAAAAGTACAAGAAATAATTTTCATTTTTCTTCCATCCAGAGCTTTCATTCTTTTGCACAGAAAGTAGATTCTGTCATCTAGGTTTTACTTCATTATTGTCTTACTGAAAGCAGAATGAGACTACAAGACAAAACATTAGTTAATATGAAGAAACTGAAGAATCTGTTTATCAAACTGAAGTGTGTCACTGGACGTGAATGAAATATGAGTGATTTTATATAGTACAAGAAAATAATGGAAGAGTTAGATGCCGAAAACTGTAGCTAAAGGGTTTAGTTAAACCCGTCTTTCATTCCTATTAGTTTCCCAGTTTCTGTTTCTATTATCAAGAATGTAGAACTCACTGTCTCTCTTACTTGTCCATAATAAAGTACCAAATGGAAAATTTTAAAATAAAGAATGTAATATTCCTCTATTAAAGTTGGAAGGTTTTTTGTCAATTCAAATATATATTATTTCTAGGTCAAATATAAGAGTGAGTGATAAATGGAGGAAACTGGGAAATTAATAGGAATGAGTGAAGTGCTCTAGCCACTGTCAAAATAAATGGAAGAAAAAGTTTATTAAAACCTTTTGCTTAATAACCAGCTGTAAGCAATGTGCAGTAACCATTTTCATTAAAAAGCAAAATTTTTTTACAAATACTAAAAAGACTTATTTTTATGCAGCTCTTTATTGTTATTGATTGTCTGTCTGAACTTTGAAGGTATTAAAGCAAATACAGTAATGTTCAAATAAGTCTATCAACAGTTGTAGTCTGTTAAGCTTCTTATTGAAAGCGCAGAAATTAGAGGGTACCTAAAAGCCTTTCACAGGTATAAGTAATAAATGCATGGCAAAGAATTGCGTATATCCAAATACACACTTAGCCTATTCAGACTTTAAAGTGTGGTCGTTTTTGTGGATGGATATACTTCTGAAACATACGGAGATAGAGAAATTAATTTAATAATCACCTTGTCATTATTTTTGCACTTCTGAGTGGTAGTGCTTTGTAACATTTAATTACTTGCCTTGTGCAGAAATGGTTTGACCGATCTTCTTTACCTTGAAGTTCTTGTAGGAAGATTTGACAGCTTTTCCTAGCCACTTTCATATGTTGCTGCATACAACGGTTGGTTTTCTTAGTGATACAGAAAGGATGAAAGTACTTACTGAAGTATTTTGTTTCTGTTAGCTTTTTTACCCTTAGGAAATCTTTTCTTGCTGGTAGTGCTTGCAGCTGAAATTCAAGTAAACTGCTGTAGTCACTGACTTGATAGCACATTTTGCAAGGCAAAGTTACTGCCTGAAACAAAACTGTCATTGTAAAGGTTATATGCCATTGTAATGTTGTTCTTCAGGAAAAGGTCTCCAAAAATTAAATCAAGATATAGTAGTGTTTTGCAATTATTTTTCTGATTTCCTTTGACATAAACTATTTAATATGTTAAGTGTAATTTTGTGATTGTAATGTTGCTAGTATAAAGAATATTCCGATTATCAGAATTGCACAGGGACTGTCTCTACTTGCCACTCAAGGTGCATAGTTTATGTCCTTTGTGCCACTTCTTTTTTTTCCTTTCTGAGTTAAAAAAAATCTTAGTTTTTATAATCAAGAGCACCATCACCAAGAGACGTCAAGAATCTGGGTGGTGAGGAGGTGGAAGAGAAGTCTCTTCTGAGTTCCAAAATAAGAGTTTTGGTATAAACTTTATCATTTTAAGAACAAATTAAAAATACGTTCCCAGTTATTATGCAAGTGAGGATGTAGTTTTAAATTTTCAGTACTGCTGATTCAAAATTCCTATTTCTGTATGTGACCTTTCAAAAATTCTTTTCTAACTTGTAACCAAACAACTTGGAGATTTTGGGTTCATAAATAAACTCTGTAAAGAAACAGATCGCAAGCCTTTCTTTCAGTATTGTTGGTGTAATCAGCCCATAGCTTTGCAGTATTATATGGGTTTAAACTCTCATTAGTTGAAATATACACTGAAGATAAAAGTATGTAAATAAGTGCATTGCTTTGTAATAAGACTAAAATTTGTAATTCTTTATTAGACATTTTCACTCTTAAGATATGACTCTGTTCCTCTTTCTTGCTTTCCTAATGGGTGACCTTCAATTATGGAATCAATCTAAGATACACACTTAGTGATATTTAAACATTTTGGGGGCATATGACCACTTTTATTAATTTGAAGTCTCCATTGTTACTACATTTAAATAAAAAATATACTAAGAGATGGGGAGGGAACTTTATTATCTGTAGATTAAAATTTGTCCTTGGAAAGGTTCTGGAACAACTAAACATGGAAACTACTACTGGACACATGACGGACAAGAAAGTCATGAATTATATTCAGCGTGGAGTCAGAAGAGGAAAATCTTGCTTAACCAGTCTTACAACCTATGAGGAAATGACTAGTTTGTTAGACGAGAAACAAGCAGTGGGTATTGTCTACCTCGACTTCAGTAAGGCTTTTGACAGTATCTCTTGTGTAAGACTTTCATAGAATAACTGGTGGGTTGTGCTGCCATTCAGAGGGAACTCAGCAAGCTGGACAAATCGAGTTACATGAACGTCGTAAATTTCAACAAAATAAAATGCAAACAACCTCGTGAAATGAGTACGTTATAGGGGTAATGATATGAAAAGCAGCAGCGCAGAAAAGCCCTGCAGGTCTGGGTAGGACACCAAGTTGAACATGAGACAGCAATGTGCCCTTGTGGCAAGGAATGACAGTGGTATCCTGGGCTGGATTAGCATGAGTGTTGCCAGGATTTGAGGGAGGTGATCCTTTCCCTATCATCAGCGCAGGTGAGTCCACTGCTGGAGTACTATGGCCAGTTCAAGGCTCCCCAGTAAAAGACACAGAGTACTGGAAAATCCAGCAAAGGGCCATGAAGGTGATGAATGCTGTGGAGCATTTCTTCTGTGAGAAGGGTTGAGCAAACTAGGACTGGTCATCCTAGAGAAGAGAAGGCTCGGGAGATAATCTCAGCAATATAAGTATCTAAATGGGAGGGTGTGAAATATACAAGCTGGGCTATCTCTGGTGGTATCTAGTGACAGGACCAGAGGCAACATACACCAACTGGGACTGAAGAGATTCTCCCTGAGCATGAGGAAGTCCTTATTCACTGTGAGGGGGACTGAGTATTGATACAGGTTACCCAGTCAGGTTGTGGAGTCTCCCTCCTTAGAGATCTTCAAAAGTCATCTGGATTTGGGCCTGAGCAACCTGTTCAAAGTGATGCTGGTTGAGCAGACAGGCTGGATAAGGTGAGCTCCAAAGGTGTCTTTCAGCCTCAACCGTTCTGTGATTTAAAGGTTTCTCATGTGCTGCAGACATATGTGGGCAGATATTTGCCATACTTTCTTAATCTGCTAGAGTTAGATAACAAATTGTGGAACTGTTAATCTATTCCTCAGTTTATAGCATACTTTTCCTCTAGTAATCCATGTAATACTGACAGTATGCAGGATATTTTTATACAATTAATCTTTCTGGCTTTATGTTTTATGAAATCCATTATTCAAAAGGAAAAATGAGCAGCTGGAAATACCCCCTGAAGTTGCTTGCCCTAGTAAGCTGTTCACTGATCAACCTTATTTGTCAAATAATCAGAAATGCACGTGTGGAATAAATAGCTTGTGCAAGCAAATTCTTTGTTCTGTGGCAACTCAGTTGTGTTGTCATTTAAAATTGAATTCTCTAGCTACTTCTGTCTTAGATGGATTCTCACAGTTTTTGAGGCAAGTATGCTCACTATGTCCTTTTCAGTTTAATTCTGGGAAACAAGAATTTTTCTGTAGATAATTAAAGACAAGTCAGGCTAATGAATCTGGTTTAGTAGGTACTAGAGGTAGTGACCAGCTTCTGATTTATATCTGAATAGCTGTTCTTTCTGAAGATTGATTGCCAGAGGTCACTGAATTAAGATGTGAGAAACAATAGGACCTTTTTTGAACATTGTCCAGGTATAGGACAACATAGCAATAGCAAGGGAAGTTAAGGTGACTATCTTTCATTTTAATGTTTTATATTGAATGCACAAAAAGGTATGCCTTAAACTGGGGCTTCATTTGGGTGTTCTTAGATACCAAATTTGGACTGCTATAATTAGTTGAATTGAAAATATTTGTCCAAATCTGTAAAATGGTACTTCAAAAATAGAAGTTAATTATATCTGAGGGACCATATTGGATTTGTACATTGTTAGGGCTTAAGTGGGCTTTTGTGGAATTTTCTGATTCATGGGACTCATGAAGTGTTGCTGAAGTAACAGTGCAGACCTTTTACTTTTATCTCTGGTGGATTCTACGTCTGCTGGACTTCAGTTCTTTAATGATAACTACTATATCCTTGCTAAAGGAAGGGAATACTGCAGGTATTCTTCAGTTTGGTTGGAACTGCTGCCAAGCTACAAATGGGTGATTCTAATACGCTTCATTGGCACTTGAATAGTTTAAATATCAAAATCTTGTGCCTAACACAGGAATGTGGTTTTTTTCCTTTTATGTAAGTACAGTTATCTGTGGTTTATATAAGTGGTGCAGTTGCTTACAGAAAATATTACAGGTATAAATTTATTTAGCAAGCAAGGAGGACTCTCCTAGGAGGTTGGTCTTTTTGAATCTGATGTTCTGAGATACTAATTCTCTTTTCTGAGTATTAAATATTTTTAAGTTAATCAGTTTGGACAAGTTCATGCAGGTTGACCAGGAACACAAACCACGAAGTCTGGAATTCTGGATAACCATATTATTTATTCTTCCTCTGCCTGATCATTGTTGCTAATAGGTCTTCCTCTGAGTAATTGGACACCATCTGAGGAATGTGTTTTTTGCCTGTTACGTAAAATCTACTGCATGTAATGTTTCATAAAAACAAGGCTACTTTCATATGTGAATTGTTGCCATTCGGGTTTTACTATATGTATTCATTCTTCATACTTCCTTCTTCTTCAGTAACTGTGGAAAGTAATTTTTTCCTAGTTGATCAGATTATTTATTTTTTATCAGTAGTGTTAGAGTGAGGTTGAAGAGGAATAGGAAAAGGCTGCTTGAGAGTTACTAAAAAAGTGTCACATGTAATACAGTTTCCTCTCAGCTATTATCTTTCATATCCATAATTTTATAAGATCTTTCTTAATAAATTAGTCAGAGGACTAAATAGTCACATATGATTCAGGTCAGTAGAATCCAGGCAATTTCTGCTTTCTATTTGGGGAATGTCAGTGTCCGCAATAATATGAATCAGCTGTGTGGGCTTTATGGCACACAGCTGAGAAACTATTTAGTGGTCAAGTCCTCCAGACCAGTTGCTTGTATTCATATGCTGGCCTGTTGTTTGTCATATCATGATCTCTAAGTAGAAAGGAAATCCCTTGTTAGTCACCAGCAGTAGTCATCCTGTGGAAAGTCACTTGAAGATGAAATAACAATTTTCTGCTTCACAACAATTGTGATTCTTTGAAATTATTTCCAACACAGTACATGTGTTTTTATATGCTTAATTGCAAAGTGCTCCTTCTGTGATATTATGTACTCATGGCAAAATCGTGGGAGAATTTAGCTTACTCTTCAGTAATGCTTACATCTTTCAGTAATGGACAGTCACAGGAGAGCAGGAGTTATCCAAAGACTACAAGATGCTGCTGGTCAACCTAATCTAAAACTTAATGTGACACGTCTGTCTACCAGGGATGTATTCCTGAAGTTGAGCTGAAGATTCAGTTAGTGCAGAGTAGGAAGCAGGTCCATTTGTTTATATTGCTATATATAATTTTTTAAATTTTGTTTGAGCTTTCTATGGGTTTAGTTTAGCTATCTAATGTAAGTAACTAAGTTTATTTTCTCTTATTGAAGTTCTTCAGTTTACCTTTTGGTCACCCTATGTGTCTCATGTCTTGAATAGCCATCAACCATGCTTTTTTACACGTTTTGTCAATTTCTGTGCTAACAGATTATTCCTCAAATAACTTAATACATAAAATTTATTTTGCTCTGCTTGCTCGTGTTTGTCTTCTCTTCAGCTAGAACTCTCTCTTCCTGTGATCTCAAATATAAGGATGTGTTATTGTCTTACATCTGGCTCTGTTGCTGACATAGCATAAACTGAATTGGACCCTTCTATTTCTTTACTGTGCTTAGAACCTTACTTTTTGTAATATAATTAAGCATTGATGTTACATTAGGACGTGACTGTTAGCGTTTACTTGGGTTGTGTTTTAGATGCAGAATAGAAGTGTATTTACGGAATAAGTAGCATGTTTTATAATAGAATAGATGTGTGAAGTATCCTTTCTGAATTCATTGTGTGAATTACCTTTATTTTGTATTCTACACTTTGATGTACTATGGTAACTCAGTGAAATTCTCTAACTAAAGTCTAATGCTGCTTATTACTTAGTCTTTTTAACTACTGACAACATTTATTGTCTATATACATGGTCTACTCTTGTCTCTGTGTTGTACTCTCTCGTTTAGTTTAGATAATCTGTTTCTTTTACATATATATTAAATTCCTTTTTGATTTCACTATGCAGCTCATGCTTGCATCCTGATAAACCTGTATCAGATATAGAATTTAACACTAATGATTAGTAGTACAACAATTGCCGGAAATTTATATCCTGTGATTTGAAGTGTGACAAAAATATGGAATGTTAAAGTGTAAAACTACTAGGTTTCTTGGTAAAGCTTTAAATACTTTTTTTATCACTCATAGCAAATGAGCCTTGTCATGTAGAATCATTGTGGAGATTGACCTGTCTATTTGTGTAATTTATTCTTCCTAAAATTTGAGTGCATACAACTCAATTAAGTCTACAGGGCATTATTTGTCAAACATCATCTCTGTTTTTGTTATGGGCTCAATGGCTTTTGCCGTTGTATATTAAAGTCATGCAGATAGATGTGATCAGGTGCCTCTTATGCTACAAAATATTAATACTCCAAGAAACTTTACCTTTGTTAACAAGTTCTAGTAGCCTAGAAACTCAGTTTACAGTCCCAAGTGATTGCTAACCTTTTTCTGTGCTAGTTTTTCTGATTCTTCACGAGAACATGTTAAAAGGATTAATTTCCTAAATTCATTTAATGGATATACACGAAGCTATTACAGAGAATTCGTATTTTTCCTTTCATTCATTGTCAGGTGATCCTTTCAAATTAATATCCTTGGGAAGTGATGATTCTGACATACTTTCTCAAGCTTCTTTTTTTCTCCTTGAATTATGAATTTTTTATTATTTCATTATAGGAAAGCTGGCTGTAATTCTTGAAACCAAGCTGTTCTATAATACTCATTCTTTAACTTTCATTTCCATGTGTAATAGTCTACTTCAATTGCACCATAGCTAATTCCGGAAGTTGCTTATCTTAGGAAAGTATTCTGCTTTGGAGTACTGCTAAAGCTATGCAAATAGTACTCAAGATACTCTTTGCTAGTCTCTGATAAATGGAACATTCATACAGGCAGTAACTGCTGGAAACTGTAGTTAACAATGACCCTACCTTCGTGTTCGGGCGAACTATTTTTTATTTACCCATGGCAAAGGCATATTTCTTTAAGAGAATTGCTAGCTGTGTCAGCTAGCAAAATTGCGAGATTGTTTGGCAAATTGGTTGTGTTGACAGGGTTATAAGTTTCTGTCAGCAGCCTGGCCCTGCTGGAAATGAGAGTTGCTTTTCCATATGACTAAGAAGAAGTAAATAAAGAAAGAGCAGATTTTTCTACTATTTCTCTATCTCCTATACCTTCTGGTGCAGACGACAGGTATAATGGATACCTTGAGCTCTTTTAAATCACTGAAAGAGCTCTTGCAAACAGTAATCAGTAGCCTCTTTTGACACTGCAGTTGATTCAGGTAATCACTATTAATCATGCTCCAAAACAGCAACCCAGGGGCTTTGTTTTAAAGCATCTGTTAGAATCTTGAAAAGCATTGCTAAGTTTTTGTTCTTTTTTTAAAGACAATTGGATTTTCATTAGTTGTTAATCATAAAAGCGGGTCGATTTGCAGCTAAAATAACCTTTGTTTAATTACATATTTTGTTTGTTACCCAGTGAGAAATTGCAGGTTTGTATGATAATTATAATGCTGAAGTACACCAATATTTAATTGATTTTTTTAATGAAGTTCTCTGAAGTGTATCTGTCCGACAGGAAAAAGGTAAACTAGGTAGCACAATTTCTAAATTTAGAATTAGCTAGTTCAATAGGAAAAGGAAGTATTATTTGTTATTATACATTAAATAAATAATTTTTGTCATATTACCTTTCTATGTTTTAAAAGGAAGTTAATCTCTCACTTCTCATTTTCATTTATATGTTGACAGAAGGTTTTTTCTATTTTTGGCTAAGACTTAATGAACGGGTCATTGAATTAAATTAGCTGAAACATTTAAACAAAGAAAATATTTTTTAACATCTGCAGAAAAAGCTATTGCTGTCAAGAGCTGGTTTGACATTTCAACAAGCTGTACACCTAAGTGTCCAGCTAATGAATTGCTTTTGACTATCTTTGGAACTTCAGTAGTAATAATGTACTACTGGAATAGTTTGAGTGTATTTTAAAACGGAGAGCTTGTGGTAACTGTTATGTTAAATATAATTAAAGCTGTAATATACAAGTTTATTTCTCAAGTGAAAATGCATTTTTCATCAAACTTTGTGGTGAAAAAGGACAAAGAGAACTTAAACTTGCAGAAGGTGAAAAGCAGTACTTTAAGCTGATTGTTTGAATGAGTTTCCTGTGCCAGAATACTGATGATAAATTAGGTACAAACCATGCCATGGTCACACAGGCCTCTGGAGCCCTGCTGCCTGTCAGTTGTGCTGGCAGCATGTGCATCTGCTTGTCAAGCTGAAGACTTTCCCACCTCTATTAAGCTGTTAGCTGCTGCTTTACAGGAGAAAAGGGGCAATAGTGGTGGCCACTATAGCCAGTGGTGGTCTGAGAATGTCAAGACACAGAGATCTTCTAACTGTGCAAGCCTCAAAGGCTCATACAGGCATACATACAGCTCTGTTTCATCTGGTATTGTTTGTATAAGTGCTTTGTCTAGCTCTGCTATCTGTGTTCTTGAAGTTTACTTTTCAGATTTGTGTGAAAAGTGAGCAGAAGCCAGAGAAAAATACATGGAAGCCTATTCAGTCCCAGAGGGAAAGGGAGTATCATTTTTTTGGCCAAAGGGTGGCTGATCAATCGATTTTTAGTCACAGTTTATTTTATGAAACTTTTTTCCGATAGTATGACTGTGCAATGAGCAAAATGTAATGAATTCACATTCCAGAGATGTTCTTTATGAGGTTGGTGTTAATTGGTGCTTTCTTTTTCAGCTAACTTGCCTGTACCCACTATTGCTGCAATAGATGGAACTGCCTTAGGTGGTGGCCTAGAACTTGCGTTAGCCTGTGATATACGGGTGGCAGGTAGGTCTGAATGCTGCTGTAGAATATAGGATTATTAGTGTTATAGCTGGCTTGACTAATCCATCTGTTGGCAACAGTGTTATGAAACTTACTTTGTGTTTGACATTGTTTATAACCCATTATTTTAAAAGACTTTAGCAGGAGCTTGTCTAAGCGCTTGCTAGTGTTTCATTTAAAACAACTCTGTTAGCTGGATTGGTTTTGTTAAATGTTTATTTGATTCTTCTGACCCTAATTTTATCAGTATTGCCAGAAGGGTTATGTAACTATTTTCTTTTTTTTTTTTTATTCTTGTGCATTTGAAGTGCTCTAGATGGAGATTTGCTTTTATCTAAGGGTGCAGGGAAAGAACAAAAGTTGCTAGTGAGAGAATTATTACACAAGAAATTAAATTATAAAAGTGACAACAACTTTTGGAAAGAGGAACTTTGAGCTAATAAGCTGTCAGAACTATAAAGCCAATTGATGGAAAGTAAGTGGAAATTTGGTCCTGAACAATTGCCAGTAATTTAGGATTTATAAAGTTATTTGACCTTACAGAATATTCTGTCACCTAAAGAATTCAAATAATCAGATACAGAATTCTACCCCATTCTAAGATGTTAAACAATAACAGCCATTTTCTTTTAGTACTTTCCATTTGGGAACAAGTCTCTGTTACTCACTGTAATTGCTTATTTGCAATATGAAAATTAATAAGGTACTGAATTTGCCTTGATGGAGGTTGTTGGATCGTTAAACTAAAGGCAGATCAGTTGAATCTATTTGAAGTATTTTTTAATAAACAAATGCTCTTTAAAATGATTTGTTGTTTTTGAAGAAAATCTAATAAATTAACAAACTTCTAGGTCATCATCACATATTTTCTGTGGGTTTTTCCCCCCTCTACATTGTAGTAAGATCTCCTTTACATTCTGTTTTTCAGCTTCTTCTGCTAAAATGGGCCTAGTTGAAACGAAATTGGCAATCATTCCAGGTGCAGGTATGAATGTTTTGCTTTTGCTACTACAGATAACTTAGTAACATATGCACCTAATATTAGATTCGGAATTGTTTATGGATTTCTGCTTATTTTTATATTTCTTATAAGTATTAAAGCATGTTTTACAGCTTATTGCTTGTATTATATAACAAAACTAAATAAAAAGATTAATTCTTATTTTCAGGGAGGGTCACCTATATATTATGTTTTTAGACAAAGCCTTCATTGACTAAGTCAACATTGAGTGATTCTGTAGATGACATTTAATGTCTTGATCTGAAGGCTGAATAATTTTGCCAAGGGTCGGGCAAGGAAAAAGGATTAACTCTCACTGTACAAAAACAATTTCTTGAATTAAGATCCACTTCTATGTAACATTTGGTATTTTAGGATTCAAATTTGGTTTTCAAGCTGCTTGTATATTTGTTGAAAAGAGTTTAAGAGCTGAAAGCTATGGGTAAATCTGTTATCTTGCCAAGACTTTTTCAGCTAAAAACCTCTTTTAATATTTGGAAGGCCAGTTGACTTGAGTTTCCTAGATTCAAGGTGAATGAAAGTTATTGAATAAATAGTGTTCAAGGCAGTGTTACAAAACCTTTTGTTTTTATTTTATGTCAGAAATCGTTGCTACTTATGTTGAGATATTTGCTGGTCTGGGAAAAGGGCAATAACTTGGAAAAAAGTGCATCCCTGTGATCTTTGGTCCTAATTTCTGGACTTTCTGGAGAACTTTTTACTGTTTCTTTGCTCCTGTTTTCTTTTTAGTGGGTGAAACCTATTTTGAACGCACTATATACAATTCTAATGGATACGTAGAAAAAACAGTGAGAACAACCATAATGGGAGTAGTTGTATGAACTTTGTTTATAAAACTGTCTCATCCTATGACTAATCTGGACAGTTATTATACAATTTCAGTTGCTGTATTATTATGGCTATTGTTGAGATGTGATTTCAATCAATACTTTCTGTGGTCAGAACTACATTTTACATAAGGAAAACAGTTATGATTGATGCCTGGTTTCTTTTTAGTGGCGGGTAAAGATAATAATGCAGATGGTTTTAAAGATGTATTTACTTGTAGTGGTGTTCTCATAAAATAACGTGCCTTTGAAATAAGTCCCAGTGAAGAAAAAGGCAGGAATTATTGTTGTTTATCTTTGTTGTCAGTTTTTCCTCTTCGTCCTACCGTTCCCTCCATTCCTAAGAAATTCTGTAGGACAGTGTTGGAAACATACTCTCCAGTTCAAGAAATTCAGATCATATTCTCAGTATTCAACTTTTTTAGATTGTCTCATTTTCTTGTGTTCAGTTAATTATAGATGTTTCAAACTTCTGTACTCTTACCTTGAAATGCTAGTTAACTGACTCATTGTAAGTTTCATTTAGAATATTTTACTGCTATTCAAAAACTGAGGTTTAAAAAATCCCTTTTATTTTTTCCCTGATCCTAAAATAATGTTTTGGGTGTATGTCTTCAGCTCATTGAAAATATTTCAAGATTTAATCTTGTTACACTGACTTTTCAACTTCAAACATTTTGGGGTACATTCAATGATGAATTTTTTTCCCTATTCCTATTGGCCTTTCTGACAATTATTTTTGTTGAATATATTTGTGCTTATCACAACTTTTTCCTGATCAACCTGTACTTGCATCAGTCCTGTTGAGCAATGACAATGTTTCAGCCCTTTTTGCTTCTTGTCATCCAAATAGTAACTGATCATGCTTTTTGTCATCAGAAAGTGAAGAGTGAGTGAAGGAATTTTTCATATGTCATTTAGGTAGAGAAGCAGATATACACACTTGAACCACAGGCTTCATGGGTTAATGGAATATTTTCTGAAAGTGTTTATTTCAAGCTGGTCTGAGCCAAAATAGAGCTGGGGAGTGGAGCTGAAAAGTGAGCTGTAGCTCTTACGAGGCCTACATAGATTTCTGCTGCCATCTGCTACACCTGAACCCTTCTGACAAACTGAGTTGCTTCTTTGAACTAGGTCCCTGTACCATGGCAAGCTACTATTTTTATTCTGCTCTGTCAACTGCTAGAAAAATGGGGTGGATGTAAAATTTTAACTCTGCTGATAATTAATGTGGGTGTTTGAGGCTATATGGAAAACATAGTTATGCTGTGAAGGTTTGCTGTTTTAATCAAAGAGCTGTGTTAGAAAATGTTACTAGAATTTTATAGTATTAATGTACAGATCCAGGGCATATCAGCAATTATGTTTTGGACCTTGTATGTTATGTTGTATTCCATTCTTAATTAAATGTGGTGATCAAAAAACCCAGTGAGGTGCTGTCTGTTGACCAACCAATTCAACACAAATTTCCTAGGTGCAAGAAATTTTGCTTTCGAGTATGTACAGATGTACTACACCTTTCTAAAGGCTACGTTTGAGCAACAATTAGTTGAGTTAACCAAAATGAGTTGTTCCTTCTGAGTCTGCTGAGGATCTTGACCAAGTAGGCATTTATAGAGTGTGCTGTATTGTTGCAGGTTGAATCTCCTCAGAAAATTCATTCACAGCAGACAGCGTAGCAAGACTAAGTGGGGTGACAGCAGTGACAGCAGTGCCTCCTTTTATACGATAGCTATCCTCACAGACCTGTTGTTCACATTGTGTGGGAGCAGAATTATTCTTCTGCATTTGGAAATTTAAACCCAGTTTTCCTCACTATGGGAAAAAGCTTAACTGCCAGATGTAAACTAGGAAAATCAGAAAATCTTTCTGTTTTTCCTCTTCAATATACCCCACTTTCTACAAAGGAAGTCAATATTCAGAGAACTAGTGGAAATATGGAACAGAGAGAAAAACTTGGTAACTTGGTGATGGGAAGGTTACCTGAGAATTAATATTGATGATTGGTTGTTTTCTAAGGAGAGTCTGCCAATCATCATTGCACAAGTGGTCTTATGCCAATGCATAAAAGATGTGTCATAGGATCATTTAGGTTGGAAAAGACCTTTAAGCTCATGAAGTCCAGCTGTCAAATAAGCACTGCCAAATTTGCCACTAAACCATGTCACTAAGTGCCACATCTACACGTGACTCAGCCACTTCTCTGGACAGCCTGTTCCAGTGCTTGACAACCCTTCAGTGAACAAACTTTTCCTGATACCCAGTGTAAACGTCCCTTGGCACAACTTGAAGCATTTCTTGCCTTGTAAAAGAGATTGATCCCAACCTCCTTTCAGGTAGTTGTAGAGAGCAATAAGGTCTCTACAAAGGTCTCAATAAAGAAAATGAGCTTCATTTTCTTTAGGCGTAACAATCCCAGTTCCCTCAGCAGCTCGTCAAAGAACTTGTGTTCCCTTCACCAGCTCCGTTGCCTTCTCTGGATATACTCCAGCATTGTAATGTCTTTCTTGTAGGGATCTAGAACTGGACACAGGATTCGAGGTGTGGCCTCACCAGTGCTGAGTACAGGGGGACAATCACTGCCCTGGTCCTGCTGGCCACACTATTGCTGATACAGGCCAGGAGGCCAATGGCATTGGCCTTGTTGGCCTCCTGGACACAGCATGTTCAGCTGCTGTCAACCAGTACCCCCAGGTCCTTTACTGCTGGGAAGCATTCCAGCCACTCTGCCTCAAGCCTGAGGCATTGCATAGGGTTGTCTCCCAAGCATCTCTCCGTTTTTTTATTGAGTTCTAGCAAAACTCTCTGTTCAGTCAGGCTGGTCTTCTTTCCCAGTGACTCTTCTTTTGCCACACAGGGATAGTCTGCTCCTTTGCCTTTAGGATTTTCTTCTTGAGGAATGTCCAGCCTTTCTGAAAGCCGTGGCCCTTCTGGACTGCCTCCCACAGGACTCTGTCTGCTAGTCTCCTGAACAGGCAAAGTCTGTCTTCTGGAAGTCTGAGGTGGCAGTTCTGCTAACCCCCTTCCTTACTGCTCTGAGAACTGAAAACTGTCATTGCATGGTTGCCTTTGCCTTAGATGGCCAGCAAGCATCATATCAGCCTTCTCTGTTCACAAATAGAAGTAGGGCACCTGGCCTCTTGGCTCACTCACCAATTCTGTCGGGAAATTATCTTCTAAATGGTCCAGGAATCTCTTAGACTGTTTCTTCTTTGCTGTATTGTATTTCAGAGTGCATATGGGTCTGTTCATACCCTCTCTTCCTCAGGTTTCTTCACTGTGAGCTTGGTGTCTGTTAGCCTGTTCTGGTGTCATTTTTGGTTTACAGGGTAGAGGTTGCAAAAACAAACAGTCCCTGGAATTTAGTTAAAAGTAGGTGGCCAGATGAAGAGAAAATTTTATTGGCCTCAGATGAAAAGGTTTCAGCACAAATTAACCTATTCTTGGGCATAAAAGAAAGGGCACAGGAGGGAATTTTTGTGTGTGACTTAGCTGTGGATAAGGTTTCAGTTAGAATATCATCTCACTGGATGGCATTGAGTTTGTATGAGACAGGATTTCATGAGAAACCAGACTTCATTAGCTTTAAGCAGTTTAGGGAGATGCTTATTACCAGTCAGAGTGGCTTTTCTCAAACTTATTCATTGCTAAAAAAAGTGACTATTTTTTGATCTCTTAGTCAAAAAGCTCTTTAAACAACTTATTTTCTGTGTAATCGTTTGTCTGTACAGAACTCAAAATAGTGTGGGAAGAGTCTTTTTACACAAGAAAGTTGTGTTCATTCTCTCTGCTGTTGTTTCCCAAACTGACATTAAAAAAAGTGTAAATATCTGTCATTAATTGAATGTAGTTTTTGATGTGTCTCAAGTTGCAAAGAAAGTGTTTCTCAGTGACGACTTTCTCCTGAGCCAAAAATTGTCTTTTGGAGCATTTGTTTGCTGAAGTCCTTTGTTTTTCTGCTTTCTGACTTTTTAAAACTGTCTGCATCCATGACGTAATTCGGTTGTTTATCTCTAGATTCTCATGATGGATGTCATGCTAAACCTGCAATTGATAGATGATGCCTTGCTGGCAGATCTGCTTTTATTTGTTAGTATAATATTTATATACCACTCAGTATTAGGTCTTTTGTGAGAAGATAAAAATGCTTGTAAACAACATACATAACTTTTCTACTCTGTTAGTAGAATGAGATATATCAGTTGGATAAGGGGAAGTATTTGGTGATGCCAAGAAGCGCAAAAGACAGGCATATATATATAAAAAATAATTTGCATTTTCTATGCAGTTTATTTCCTCAAGAGATTTTATGTGTAAGGCAGTGGTATTGGTACACATCAACAATTAAGTTTCCACCAAAATTAAGAAAAGCACCTCACTGATATTAATATGCTTGTGTCAGCAGGTAATTTGACCCTGCTAGATAAAAACTGTGGCTATTGGCCTCCATACGTACACCTGTCACTCTTTTTGTTTGTTTTGTCTATCAAGGCATTTTAATTAGCAAGGCTTTGTTCATGTTATTATCATTTTACCTTTATTCTTCCATGCTCCTCCCAAAAATCTCACTATTTCATTACCAAGCTGTCTTTCACTGTTTAATATTAAAATAAAAACCAAATGCATAACCCTGGGGTCATGCTTTCCTAGAGAGCGTTCAGTCGAAAAGCATATTTTATGAAGACTTCAAAAAAAAAAAAAAAAGCAAGCAAACAAAAAGAAACTCTGCTAACTCTCTAAAAAAGTCTTCATTAATAAGCTATATATTCTTTCCACATCTAAAAGTTGCTTTGAGCTCTCTTTTCCAAAGGTGAAACTGAAGCTTCAAGCTGTAAGAGACTGGACTGTTTTTATCTTAAAAATGTAGAACAAGGGAGAGATTAAATGACAGCATTTCTGTGTTCTCTCCTTACTTTGATAACACTATTGTTTTCACTGTTTTTCTAGACTTTAAATTGCATTTGAAGAAATTCCAGTACTTGCAGATTACAAGGCTATAAAATAAGAGAGGAACACTGAAATATTAGGGTATTTTGCAAGGAAGAAATAAAGTGTAAGAATTAAAAGTGGATTTAGGTAATCATACTGCATTTTCCTCATCCATGAAAGTATTAATTCTTTGCTTTTATAGACATCCTTATGGTCTCTGTTTCAGTATTTATTTTAAAGCTGAAAAAATTTTTTTATACTAAATGAGAAAGATGTCAAGGGAATTTCCGATTGCGAAAAACACAGAACGTGTTCTTGCTAACAGCAGTAGTTGTCCAGTTCAGCCAAATATAAAGGTTAAAACTGAATGTCAGACATTTCAAGTTGAATGCACGTTACAATGGACTCCTAAGATATTCTTTAGATTTCTATATTTCAGTTTCACTAGTAATAGGAATAGCATTTGACAAATGCTGAAAAATTAAAGTGTTACTACCTGTGGTAGTGTCAGAGGTAGGACTTGAAAGCTTCTGCACATTTAGTGTAGTTTTTCTGTATATAGGGCTTCTTGATAGTACATCATCCCAGATGTACTTAGAATGAAAAATCTGCTTATTTTGTATAACTGTATGCATCTTACTTGGGTAATTCTGTACCTTTCTTCTTGTCTGTCTTTATTCTGACCTTCACTAGCCTATTCTTTCTTCTTTAATTTTTCATATAGTCTCCCAAATTTTTATATACATTGGTTTTTTTTCAGTCCATAAGGAAACCTATATAAGAATCTTCTTAAGTTTTTAAAGTTCTGCTCTGAGTCCTATGACAATTGTCTGACTGATTGGGGAAACAAACCAAAGTGAACAGTTAGCTCTGAGTTGATTTCTTTTTTTATTTTCAGTTAGTCTCTTGTGACTTCTATTACTTCTCCTGTTTCTTTATCTTAGTCCTGTGTCAGAGTTTTAATACTGTAAAGTATACAAATCAAATACTAGTAGAAGGCAGTTTTAAATAAGCTCATGAATTAACATCTTCAGCATTTCATCAGTACTGCGTTTAAGATTTTATTTACTGTGGAACAAACAAAAAGTTGCATTTTCTTCTTCTTCTTGACTTAGAATTAAGCTTTTAATTTTTTTTTCCTGTGGTTTAATAGTGACTGTTGAGCATTTAACAATCCAGTTATTATTTGATCCAGTAAAAACCCTAAATTATTTACTCTAACAACATATTTTTCTTCAGTCATCTGAAGTCTGAATACCTCTAGTTGCATTTTAATATTTTTAATGTTTTCTTCATGAGTTGTATTTAATAAATGGCCTGAAATAAGAAATTGCTAATAGCACAGAAAACAGATGTCTTAACATCTATATTTTCCTTAAAGTAATTAAACACAATATATAGAATACTTCTACAGGGGGGTAAATTTGTTCTACCTCTGTAAGTTAAGGAGAACTGTGGTTTTTACAGTTTTGTTTTCTTAAATAAAAATAAGCTGATTTTCATCAAGTGACTCATTTTCTCCCTGGCTTTGTAATCAGTTGTGATGGTGATGTTGAGGCAAAGCTGCAAAATGTCTTGTAATACTAACAGTGCAAAAGCTCCACACATAAAACTGAAGTTTTGCAAATTTTTTATGCAAAATTATTTCATTTTTATAAGTAGAATACTTCCCAAGTAGTACAAACATACAGCAAAAGAGAAGACAGAATTCCATGACATCCGAACTATCCCCTGTACCTTTATGAAGCAGGTATCTCCAATACTAACTTTGCAGAGGGGTCCTCAGAGCAGCCTTTTCCCCTTGCCTGCTAACCACAGAACACTTTCCGAATCCATATTAAAAACTCAGCTAGTGCGTCCTACAGGAAAAGGAGGTATCCAAGGCGATCATGTGTGTCCCAGGTGACTGCAACTGTATAGAATGGTATTTGAAATGTCAAGTGCAGTGTAAGAAATTGACCACTTCTGACATTCTGGTTTATTATGCTAGCAGAGATTGTAGAACATTTCTTCCTGACATAAATTTGGAGATGTCTTGTTTACAAAGCAGAATTAACAGTCAGGCATTTGAGAAATTTTGGTTTCTCACTGCATATACAACATTTAAAGTTTGTCTCCTGATGCTCAGAGGTAGAAGGAAGTAAAACAAGGGCAGAAGAAAGCCCCAGAAGCCTAGTTGAGCATTAAAGGAAGTACAAGAGCAGAGATGGGGAATTTTCTTGGTCTTGGAAAGCAGAGCATAGAAGTTCTGAGATCAGTATGATATACCAATGGAGAAAACAAACAATGATTGAATGTTCCTTTGATTTTTGTCATGTCTTGAGAGAACAAAACCATTGTTCTTTAAATCAAGATTGAATTTTGGAGTACTGTTTTTATTAAAATATAGTGTTGCAACCTGAGCAATGTTATTGGTTTCCTAATTATCACGGGTATCTAAGAAGGCTTTTATGAGTTGGAAAATTGTTTTGTGAGATTGATGGATTGCCCATTTTTGAATGACAAACAGAAAAATGAAGCAAATGCAATAAGTTAATTGTTTTCTTCCATCCCCCTTAAATAATGTAGACTTAAATCCCATTCAGGTACTTTTTCAGTGAGCATGGTTTCTACTATCACATTTGTTTCTTTTCCAAAGCATCTCTGTGCTGTGGGGAACTACGGAGGGAAACTTTGAAAACTTTGAAAAGAAGGCAGACTTTGCTTTTGTACCTTGGTTTTTCTTACCACATATTTAGAACAGTATGACACTGAATAAAAATTATGGTCTAGGCTAAATGTAACAGTAAGAATGGAATTCACAGTAGGTTTCATAATATAGGTGCAAAGTAGGTTATATTCGCTTGGGGTGCTCAAGTGAAGAGGATGTGGAGAGAATAAAGTAAATAGAGAAATGAATGATCTAAGATGCTGCTAGGTAAGGAGCCTTAAATTTTTTCAAAGCCAGTTAAAATAAAAAAAATTATCTGTGTACAGACTTGCACCTAATCAGTTCAGCAAATTTTCTATTCACTCATAACGATCTATCAGAGTTCATGAATGCTCTTGATGAAATGATTTTTCCCTTGCACAAAGTTTGGACTTAATTAAAAAAGTTGTACAAAATGTTTGTACAAGACCACCCTTTTCCACTTGTAAAAGACCACCCTTTTGTTCCCCAAACGTGTCCTGAAACCAGAACCTAGTGTCTATCTTAAGCTGTCTTGTCCATTGAAAATCATGATAGAAACTGCCAGTGGCACACTTTCTTGTGAATTTTTAAATTGTTTTATTTCAATATCTTATTTTTAAGCCTATGCAAAAACAAAAGGAAGACCAAATAATAATAGCCGGTGTTTCTGAGGAAAAATGGCATATGAGAAAAAAAAATTGCTGGACATGGAAAATAGAATTGCATGAAATTTTCTATTAAAAATTGACAGTTTGGTTGTTTTGGTTTTTGTTGTTTTTTAATCAAAAAAAGAACTGTGTTTTGAAAATAAATATTGGACAAATTAAGGACTTGACTCCTTCTGGTGGTCTAGAGGCTAAAACACAAATCCTGAACTTAGATTTCTAGGCTCAGCTTCTTCCATAGCCAGTATTTCTGAATTTTTAGGTTCTCTACCTTTTCTGACTACCTTTCCAAGTTCCTCTACTAAAAAGACTTGTTGGTACTTCAGCTCATTGCCAGGGATTAAATATTGTCTCAACAGTGTCCTTTCTTCCTGCAGCTTCACTTAGCCACTCTATTTGACAAACAAATGCAGCTTTTTTTCTATTCTTCCTATCTCTATGGTAGCAAAAGTGGTAAGGAGAAAGAACTCCTTAGGAGTTTTAGGAGAGGCAGAAAAAATAGGTGGATGAAGTACAGGAAATTATTAACCTTAAAGAATCAATGAAGAAATAAGGTGAAAATGCTTAAGCAAGTCAGTCGGGGTTGGGAATTTATTTTGTAATTCCTTGAAATGATGAGGGAAAAATCTAATTTTATCTTTTAGTACAGAATCAAGCAGAAATATGTTATTAATGAACTACTAGTGTGTATACATGAGAAACATACTAGGGCAGTGGAATACAGCAAAATAAAAGGAGTAATGGAGATTATTCATACAGTCTAGGCAATTTTGGAAGACTTGGTTCTTTTCCTGTCTCTCTGCATTGACAGCCCAAGAAACATAGAATCCTTATTTTAGTTCTTGGTTTGTCACTAAACCAAGATGTGTAAAAATGGTGATGAAAATACTCCTTGTAGTGTTAAGAAGCTTGTTAATCTGCACAGCGATAGACACACTTTAGTACAAGATGGTAAAGATGAGACAGTGGATGCAAACCCATGTAGCTGATCATATTACGTATCACTTGGTAGTTTTCAGTAGTCTGTGAAAGTGGTGACCAAATGTACATTTCAGTAGCAAGACAAAAAGTATCTGTAGAAGACCTGCATAATTTTCACAGGTGAGATAAGCAACCTTCATAAATTGGAATCAAACAGCTCATAAGGCACTTTTTAAGTGGTTTAAAGCAGGTTTCTGTGGTGCATCCCCCTGTCCTCATCCCTGCCCTTTATTATTTTTAAATCTACAGTTGACAGCTCCTAGTGACAAAAATGCCACAGCCTGTGTGTGTAGTTGGGATGATAGTCTGCAATGAGGTTGTGCATAGGCACAGAGACAGACGGTGTAGGACAGAAAAAGGAATAAAAAATATGCACACTGATCAGGAAGTTACTGACAGATAAACAAGACAGGTTGGGGATACAAACACAAGGACTTAAAAAGATTTTAATTACTGAGGAGAAAGAAATAAGACGCTAAAACCTTCCTATGGATTCTCTTACATAAATGGTTTATTAAGAAGAAAGTAATTAGTGTGGGGTTTCATTCTGTTATTTTTTTCCCAGATACTCCCACAGCATTTTTGAAATTTAAATGATGGGTATGTCCTTCCAAAACTTAGTCACCAGTCTTCATGACATTGTTTGCTCAAAATTTCCATTGACATGAATGTTTGCCACAGTAAAGTCTACAAAAGCTATGATCATCCTTTAGGATTTTTTCAGTAGTCATGAACCCAGAGGGAATCCGGAGGATAAAAGAAAACCCAACATTTTGAGGAGATTAAATTATCAGGGTTTTTTCCAGCCTTTTAAATTCTAGACCTCTTGTGTAAGTTATTGCGCAAGTGACCCTTACTGCGCATAGCATGCAGAGAACAGTTGTGGTTTTGTCATTGGCATGTGTTAGCAAGGACTTGTAAGCAGGGATTGCTGGCTGAAATTAATTGCATTGCATTACTTATGTCATGTTCAAGTCTGACTTATGAAAGAATGTTCTGGGATTTTTACCAGTGCTGTAATAGTTTTCTTACAGTATTTCAGTTTACCTTCTGCACTTTGCTGGATTAGTAAATGGAAAGCAATTTACAGAAAGCAACAGGCTTTGGAAAGATGAAAAGGAGATGAAATATCTTTTACTTTGTGTTGTTATTAAGATTCCCCTCTTCAAAATGTCTTCATCTCAATATAGATGTTACTGGAGGCGAAGGATTGGGAGTGGGGCTCTGGTGGACCAGCTGGAGTGTATAAATGGGGGCTAGATAGACGCAACAATACTTGGTAAGTTCCTAAAAATTATGTTGACAGCTGTTGAGCTCATCTATACTCAGTGTGTTTTTTGAAGAGAAGCCAAGGAATTTTTAATCAAGGAAGATTACTGAGCAGATTACTGTGTGCTTAAAAATAGACTTACTTTTATTAGTAAAACTTTTTGTTTAAGCCTGAAGTGTTACATTTTTCACTGAAAATGCAAAAGCTGTTTTGATTTAGAACAGTATTAAATTATTATGAATGAGATGGAAAGAGATAATGAAATGGAAAGAAGATAATATTTATTCTGTTTGATCGAAATGTTGTATAGAAATGTCAGCATGAGTAATATAAATGCATTAGAATTTAGTGGATCTCAGACTGACATTTCAGGGGGAGAGAAGGATTTTCAGTGACTTTTTAGATTGGAATATGTCTGATTTAAAGAAAATTCTTTATGGAATGCTTTTGTGTGAAGTTATTTTGGTAATCTGCTCTCTTAGGACCAGTTGCTAGTCTTTTCCCACACTAATGAAACTAGGTCACTAGTTTTTGGCATTCATCCAAGTTGTGAGATTTATTTGGTGTTCAAGCACACTGTCTAGAAATAGTGATGCAATGTCAGCAAGGCCACTTTTCATTTCATGAACATAATTTTCAGTGCCCTGGAATTAATTTATTCATTGACCTGTTAATAACTGCAATCTGTCACTGGCTTAACAGAGGCTGAAGTGTCTGGAAATAGTCATGGTCACCCTACCATCAGTTACAGGATTTCTGTTCAATGTAACATTTTTGGTTTTGATCATGCAGAAGAGTCTGACTGCTAATGAAAACAGACCAGCAACTTAATCAGAAGGAAAATACATGTAATTATTAAATATTGGAGGTAGAATTGAATGAAGTGGTGGCTTTACCCCACATGAAACTGCATTGTATCTGAGAGCTATTCTGGTTGCCTTTGAAAAAATACAGAAATTCAGCATCTGTAGGTGACATATAATTGTTTGAACAAGCACATTATAATATTACTGTTATTAAATAAAAAGAAACTTAGTAATTTGAATTTGCTGGTGTTCCAGGTTTGTTCTCATCCCCAACCCTACATTGTTTTGTTGAAATCGGGATTGTCTTTTGCCACAGGCATGGCAGGCAGTCGCTTGTGGCAGTGGGTTACTCTGGAGGTCAAAATAGCTGTTAGCCCTTTTCAACTTCACATGAGCCAGAGCCCTGGAGAGACAAGCTTGCTGCTGCCATTGAGGGAGAAGGGTTCAATGGTCAGAAAACAGTTCTTACTGCACGGTGACACAGCTGGCTGTTCCTAGCAATGCTGCTGCTATCTTCAGTTTTTCTGTTTCTGCTGTAGAGAAGCATCAAACCTAGCTCTACAGGGATCCCCCACCCCCCTCTGTGTGCATCCTAGCTCTGAGCCTTTTACATCACTTTAGATCTGAGTATTTCTCCTGTTCCTCATTTACCATTCCCCATGGTACAAGCTGCACAGCATCCTGGCTCTTAATCCACCGTCTTGAAAAATTACATTTTGCCTATAGCAGTAAGCTGGCTCTGATTAAAGTATCAGGCATCATCAGTGCAAGTAGTAAACCCTACTCTTGGGTATATATGAGGAAAGGCTTTTCTAGACTTGTACAAAACTGATCTTTGGGCACAGATTAAAGCTTAATAATGAAAGTGATTTTTATGGGATTTTTTGGATTGTTTGGTTTGTTTTTTTAATGTGGGTTTTTTTGTGGTTTTGAGAGATTTTGAGGAGCAATTTAATACAACTGAGGAGCTTCTGGTTCAGGGTACTTCTTATGATATTTGAGATATTAAATTTCTGATGGAACTTAGAGCAGAGCATAGTGCTGATATGCTATCACTGCCATTGCAATCATGGAAAGAATTGCCATTCTTTTGGTCTCAGGTTTCATGATCAGTGGTGGTTTTTTTTAAGTTTTATTTTCAGATGAAACTTGTAGCCTGAACTTCCATGGCAGAGCAATAGTAGTTGAAAACATGTCCCTTCTTCATAATGCCTTGGAAAGGTGGTGTAAGTGAATGGTTATTTTTGTTTCTAATCTGATTTTCTGTGGTCTTGCTTAAATCTCTCAACAGCATTTGAGGATAGAAAAACACTGGAGATCTTTTCTAATGGTAACTTTTATGTTAAAATGGAGTGTCTTTGAAAATTCCAACTTTATAGAGTGTACCTGATCTCTGCAGAGGAGCCGAACATCTTGTTATGTTGTCCGTAGAAGTACTGTCCTACCCCTCTGTAGTGCTAGAAGAGAACTTACGAAATCCAGTTTAAAAGAATATGATATGCATAGGAAGTGCATTGTTTTAATTACAAAAATGGAAAAATGCAACCAAAAATAGCAGCTATCTCATAAACTCTTGCTAAAACTGGTCTTTTCAATGGAGACTTGTATAAAGGGCAGGTGCTACTGCATACTCCTCTGTTTTGTGATATTTATCTGATCAGACTACATGGTACAAAGAAAGGTCTGGCTGCTTTGCATAATATCCAGTCTTTTGGTGTATGGAATACTAGCAAATTTTGATGACTTGGTCCAATGCATCTTTTGATGTCTCCTTTGTTTTCAGATTCTTTCATGTGACAGTAAATTAAGCTGTTCTCTATTCTCTGCATCTGTTGACTGGTCCCCAAAGTCCTTGTAAAAAAAATGAGTGAAAACAAAGTAATTTATTAGTGATTCATTTTCTCATGTGTTAAAACATAAAACCAAAACTGGGGATGAACAATGTGAAAGAACTTTCTGATCTAGTAAATCACATAGATGCAGGGCGTACTTACTTGGTTTTTCATGCCTGGTAAATCAAATGAAAATGATTTGGAGATATATCCAGAAATGTTTGAGACATGTTTTTCTTAAAAACATCCTATTGAAATAACTTTGGTTGCATTCATTTTTAAATTAATTTTGGGAAAATCATTTAGTAGTTTATAATGTTCTTATACTATGATATTATTAGTACCTAGTGTGGTCATGATTCACATGATTGTTTTTTGGGAAGTGGGTGTCTATTTTTATGTTTCAGCAAGAAATAGGGAAATATGTTAATATTTAGTGACTTTCTAAACTCATAGTTGTTTTGGTATGTTGAAACTGGCATGTTTGGAAAATCCTTCAGCCTGAATCACTAGTTCACCTGTATTGTAAGAGACGTAAAATAGAGAAGTTTAATCATCTAAACGTTTGAGTGAATGTTGTTCTTGAAAATATCATTATGCTAAGGGTTTGCTGGTTTTTTGGTCATTACTGAGACAGAGTTTATTTCATTTTGCTGAGCTTGTAATCTGCTTTATTGACTGTTTCAAATGTATTTCTGTGACGCTTTTGCCAAAGGTTTGCATTTACTAAGAACTTAAGCTAAGTGCTGTTTTCCTCTTCTGTCATGAGGTCACTTTTTTCGCCTGTTTTTACTGGGGTACATTGTTTGGAAAATCTCTCTCTTAACTCTCTGTTTTCTTGTAAAGAGTCAGCAGATGATACTTCTCCCAGCAGAGCTGAAGTAAAAGTAGAAAATAGAGGAGTTATAACCAATTAAAAATCTTGAAAGTATTCATAGGTTTGAACATTTTATGTGTTGGATTTTCACTGTACACTATAAGACTTCATTGTTGTAACTGTTCCCTTCAAAATCATCAAGCATTTTCAGGTGCCTTAATTGCATCTAAAATTTCAGTGAATTCACATGTCTTCTAAATAGAAGGAAACATTAAAACATCTCTCAAGTCTCTTCTTCGAGCATATATGAATGAGTGAGGTGCTAGGTGGATATTAGTTAAATTTGAAGGAAAAAAATTCTGGTAAATTCATCTTAGATCTCAGACTTCCCCACCATTTTTCTTGTAGTGGAAGTCTGTCTCAGGGTAGCAATAAACATGGAAGAAGTTGTCCTCTTAGAAAAGATCAGTGAAGGGTAGCTACTTTGAATGGAAAGCTGATATTTTCTGTGTAATTTCTACTGTCCTCCTTCTAGAAGAGTCTCGGAGTGCTACCACACCTGGATTCCAACAAGGGCAAGGCTAAGTTAAAGTTTCTCTCTGTGTACCCCTGCTATCTGGTTGGACAGTTCTCAATTCAGACATCCAGTAACTAGGTTAATCTTAATTGTCAGGATAAAGGCACACAGTGACAAAAGAACCTAAGTGTTTCTGAGTTTTCATACCTTGAAGCAGAAGCCAACTTTTCTCTTCAGGCAGTTATTAGTAGGCTGTTCTTGCCAGCAGAAGATAGCATGTGGAATTTGGTTCCCTAAATGTGGTGTCCTTATGCCCTGGGGAGTGTAGCTGAGGTTCTGATTACTTTTGTGGTCTGGATGTTAGTGCAGGAGCTGTACAGATACTGTGACATCCAAAAGCACTTTTCAAATTTAGATGTATTAAGTTGAATCCGCTGCACAATGTCAGTATTACAAAGTTTCAAGCACAGAAGGCTTAAAGGGGAGCTTTTTGTAAACTATCAAACATACGAGCAAGTTGGTTTTATGTTCTTTCAAAAGTATGTGTCTGGTTTTGTTGTTTTTCTTGGTCTGTTTTTTTTTTCCTTTTTCTTTTTTGTTTTTTTTTTGTCTTTTTTTTCTTTCTTTTTCTTTAACTTCAAAGGGACAGTCAATTTACAATTATATGCGTATAATTTGTTCTGATAACAAACTCATGCAGGTATAGAAGTACACCATAGCTCTGCATATAACCATCATAAATATGCCGCATAAAATCCAAGAGGAAAAAGTGTGCTTCAGAATAAATATTTAGTAAGCATACATTGCATGGCCATAGACAGTAATTTCCTTTGAATTCTGATATGTAAAGGCTCACATAAAAGATTGTAGCAACTCTTTTTTAAGTAATAAGTCATAAAAATAGAGTAAATGTTCATATTTTTATTCTTTTGTTTTCCATTTCAGTCTTCATTTTACATAAAATTAAGAAAAGTTCAGAAAGAAAAGAGTTGGTACAGAATTGACTGCTGCCAGTATGGAAGAGAAATGCGATCATTTGAAGACCAAATGCTCCCTGCTGTAGTAGTTCTGCCTGAAAATGACCTGGTAGCTATTGATCTTTTATTGAAATTCCTGAAGTTTGATGCTAGATTCATGTACTAATTGCCATGAGTTTGAGCAAGGCAATATGTAGCTTGTACATTAAAGTTCTTTCAACAGAGGAATTTAATAGACAGTTTTAAACCTGTTATGTTGGGCTATCACTTCCTACAGGACTGAACCCATAGCAATGAAAGATTTCTTACTGCTTCTCTAAGATTTGCTATTAGAGGCAGGAATCAGTATGTGAATTTTGATACTTAAGCTGCTCAAAAGGATGTTATGCCTAGCCAGCTTTATAACTACTACAGATGATCAAAACTGATCATGCTGAACACTTTGTTAGTGCCAGATTTCTGGATATCCATCTCTTCAACAGAATAGGTCACTGAGAGCATAACACTGTTCCCATTAGAAAGCTTTCTTCGCTTCAATCTTGAAGTGAGAAATAAAGAGGAAGAAAGAAACTGGGAGTACAAAAGTAGTGGTACATGTCTTTACTCATTGTTCGAATGGAAAGAATAAGCCCGTGTGAATTAAGAAGCACTTAAAGTAGCCTTGGAAATGTCAAAGGTCTAAATAGTGAAGAAGGCTGATACGTTGTCAGTTCTGACATGCTTCTCCATGCTTCTCTGTTTTAAAATGGGTTAAACCCCAAGTAAACTGTTTCCATGTTCTGTAAAAGAAGTGTGCTAAATTAGATTATGCAATGTAACTACAGATTGTAATGTAACTACAGGTTATATTGTAGTTACAGATTTTCTGATGCTCTTGAATTCCATGCAATACATATGTAATGTCTCTAGACAAGACCTTTGTTTCAGGTCAGAGAGCACTACTCTACATTGGCCTTTACTAAAAGTCTGTCTTTACAATACCTTTTTTTTTTTTTTGAAACCTGAATTTAATTTGGTGTGGTTGAATGTCTGCAAAGACAAATACTTTTCCATTCCTAGAGAAGAGGTGATTATACATAATGAAACCAATGATAGTCACAAAATAACTCTGTAGTTTCCTTTTAAAAAAACGCACCCTAACACTCCTCAAAAAAAAAAAAAAACCTCAGGCCCCCCACATTTATGCCTCCAGGAAAATAAACGGTTGTTTAAAAAACAAGGACAGAAAAATCAGTGAAAGCTATAGTTTGCATTTCTTGTTCTTGTGGGCCAAATAAAATATTTATTAGAATAGTAGCTGTTTCAGGTTTTTCAGGTGCCATATATTTTAGCAGATTTGTGTAGATGTCTGTTTGCTCATCCTGTCATCCAGGAGCTAGCTACTGCATTAGGAAAATCTGGTCTTCAGAATTCCTTGATCTGGACATGAACTTTTTCTAGGTGACCTTTCATGTATATTGGACAAGGTGATCACCAGAGGTCCCTTCCATTCAGCTCCCTAGCATTCAGTGATTCTGTTATTTTAGCAGTTCAGTGAAGTATGAAAAGACAGTGAAAAATGTGTTCCTCTAGGTTTTGGTTTTTTTCTTCTCAGAATCAGGTTAAAGTAAGCTTGCTGGTTTTAAGCACAAGTACTAGCACAACATAAAGAAAGATGTTAAATATGTATGTGAGTCTAAATCCGGTTGTTTTTTGTTCCTTTCCCCTGCCCCTTGCATAGAAAAGAGAAGTAGTGCTTCACAGTGGTGTCAATGGAAAAATCGTTGAATTTCCTGAAAACAATGTTCATAGAACAAAATATTATTGCAGTCTCATGCTATTTTTCTGATTTATTTTTTTTCTATTTGCTTGTTTCCTCATGTAATAGGACTTCATATTATCAGTTCTAACAAAAACCCTACTTCAGAAGTTTCATTACATGTATGATTCGTACTTTAGTCTTTAAAAGAAAGATGTTTTAGTCTTTTAAACAGGGGTCTTTTGTGATTTCTACCTTATTTCTTCTTGCTTTTTGTGGTGTGGATAGTAAACTCACTTTCATATTCTTTTATTGATTGTAATAGGCTTGCTGCAGATCTTTAGTGTACTCCTGCGTAACCAAGGATAAGGTATGTAAGATGTGTGCAGTTGCTGAGTTGCTGCCAAAGGGAGTTTGGCTTAGGCTGTCACACCAGGAAACCAACCTGAGTAACAGGAAAGAAAATGAAGTTATCCTTACAAATAAATGCAGAACAGTGGAGCAATAGTACTGCCACAGCTAAGATTTGGCTGTTTAGTTGAAGATCTTTTCCTGCTCTAAAAGTAAAATATCTTCTGCGATTATTTTAAAAGTATCTGTGTCTTACTGAAAATTAGATTATTGTGAACAGTCACGTTTAAGGAACAAGAGATGTTGAAGGTACAGTGATTCTTGACCCAGAGTGTGGCAGGACAGAACATATAAAAAGGAATGGGTGTGTATGAGGTTATAGATGTAAGGATCAACTTGTTCTAGTAGTTGATTTCAAAGCACATCACCAAACTGTAGAGAGACTATTCTAAGAAGCATTCTGAGATTGGTGGTGAGTTTCTAGAGTCAGAGGTTTTGTGTGTGGCTGAAGAAGTGTTTGTCTGACCTGAGCATTACTATACTCTAGCATGTCTGACATTACTGACTGAGTTGCCTTAGGGTGTTTTTTCCAGGTTTTGCTGGGTCACGTTGGGTTGTTTGTTCTAGGATTCGTTCCTAACTAGGACCAAACACCAAGTAATAACCTTCCTTTGAGCATGTGTCTAGGGTCTCTGCAAATGCAAAGAATATATGGAATCACCTTAACTGAAAGGGTATCTTCTGAAAATAGTATTTAGATAATTGTTTTCTTTGATATTGAGGAGAAAAACGAGAGGTTTTTTGTTTTGTTTTATTTGTTTATTCTTGTTGAGGATGTAGTTTAGCTGTTGCAGAGTTTTCATCATTGTCTGAAGCAGCCATTGATAGTGGTAAGGTTCTGCGTTGGCTGAAGAATTGTGGCTGAAATCCATCAAGAATGCCTAAGTAAACAGATATGAAAAAGCCCACAACTAATGCAAGTGTCAAATTTTCTTTGCTTAATAGAATGATCTCTTATTTATATGTACATAGTCTAATTCTGTCAGGGAGGATGTTACTGTTAGGCATTTACATAAACAGATCAATAAGCACTTAGCTTAGGGGAAGTGCATTTTCAGAATCATAGATCCATCATTTCTCAGTGTGATGACGTAGATTTTCCCCTCAAACAGAGAAATGAATACTTGTTAATATAATGTGTATTTTTCTTAATCCTGTAACTTCATTACCAGATCACAGGTTTCTTAAAGGACAGATGGAGATAATATTTTACAGTGAATCTTTAGTGTATGCCTGAATAGATTGTAAAGTTACACTACTGATACATTTTTAGTAGAATACGTAGTAAAATCATAAGCATAGACCAAGTGTAGGGTTTTGGTTAGCTGATTCTACAGGATCAAACATGACTTTTGACATTTACTGAAAGAGAGGTTTGGCAGTTTCCGTAGCTGTATGCATGTCCCTTTACTGTCCCTTTCATCTACGAAATAGTGATGCACACTAAAATGAAAGTAATTTCTGGGGAAAAGTTGAGATGGTCTTGATTTTTCTTCCTGGAACTTCCCTTATATTTTAATATTTAAGCAGGTGAACATAATAGCTTTGAAGAATTTAAGCCATGACAAGCTTTAGCAAACTGTAATGACTTTTTTTTTTTGTTTTAAATAAGTGTAGGTTATGAAAAATGTTGTTGTGAAAAGTATTGTTAAATAACTTGAAAATTTGTTTTGTATAGAAAATGTTACTGATTCATTTTCAATCGTCAGATATGTGTGAAGTAAAGTATGAGTAGGGATTTTTTTGCCTATTCATGCAAATATAAAATAACTTCAGACTAACCTGTACTGCCACGGAAGTGAGATATTAGGACAGAAACTATTCACAGTGTAGCTCATTGATTTTTGAATGTCTGATTAAAGTAAATTACATCAATCATTGGGATGGCAATGTAGAAATATGGAAATGGTGTAATAGTAGTAATCTTTTCCACAATGAAAAAGTCAGCTTTAAGAATGTGTGTAGGAGGAAATTTTTTCCCAAGAATTAACTGCATTTGAATATCATTTCATCTAAATAGAACACACCACCATATGACTGATATTTTCATTTTTAGTAATCATTGACATTCTTTGTGAGAAGTTGCTTTTGATTCCATCTCTTGAACATTGGTCTGCTAAGTTTTGTTTCTCTACACAAAAAAATATTCTGATTTTCATTTCATCGTATGATGAGTCAAATATTTTCAGCACTTGTTTGTTAATTATTTCCATGGTCAGTCTGGTAGCTATCTCTGTCATCTTTCACTGTGATTTACTAAGTACTTTTAATAGTGAAAAGGACTGATTTGCTCATTTCTTAGCTTCATACTAGTATGTGGCTGATTAAGGCAAAACCTTAAAATCTACTACTTCTAAACAAAATCAGACTTAAGTAAGATATTTACTTCTACAAAATAATTTTCTTAAGATGTTAGTAAGATTTTTTAAAATTACTTACTTATTGTACTGTAGACTCCAAATACTTTAAAAAAAATACAAACCTCTCTACTTAACTAAGTCAATCTTTTACAATGTGTGATTAAGGAAAATCCAGATTGACGCAATAATGTGCCACACTCCTTTCTGTATCTTTCTGGGGAAGAAATAGATGCTGGATATAAAACTAGGTGGCATCTGGCTTCATACAGTAGCTAATGTGTTATTGGTGCAAAGGCTATTTCATAATACTTTGTCATCATACCTGTAGTTTAAAGTGCAGAAGCAGAAAGTAACCAATGAAGTAGTTCATCAGTTTGAAAATCCTACAGCTTGGAGAAATGGAGAAGCTTCAAGAAGTCATCTACTTGCTAAATTATTCTAGATCAAGTTCATGTTTACAACATTTAAAAAGATGTAACAGAAGTGCACTTTTAGTCTTCTACTTCCAGTCTGCTTAGAAAGCAGGCATCTGAAGCTTCATTAAAATTTGTCAGTAGAACTTTGCAGGTAAGATAAACAAGAATATATATCCTACTAAAAATTCCATACTGCTTATCTATGCTTGGTATCACTGACTGTGCCTTGTGATGCTAGGCAAATACGAATTGTTCTAAATAATTGGAATGGAATTTCACACAGCCAATGACTTCATAATTTACCTGGGACTGAGATTTTAATGAACTGTTTAACCTAGGTTCAAATTATAGAAGCTGCTATCACCGTTGTTATATTTTCATGAATCTAACCAAATATAGACTTAGAAGTTATCTTAGTAAAGAAGATGTATACATAATGTTACACTGTATCTAGAGTAATTTTAGTTGTTTGATACTTATTTCTACTCTGCAAGTGTTCCCTGGCTTAAGGATGGTGTAGGATGCCTAGCTCTTCATACAGACTACTGCTTATTGTACTTGCTCTTTTGAATTACTTTAAGTAGAGGTGATGAAAAGTATTTCAAGGAATGCTTAGTGAAAGCTAGAATCACAGAATCCTTTAGGCTGGAGAAGGTTTTTAAAATCAAATCCAACCGTTATTTACTTGACTGATTTATTGTAGTAAAGACTTACATAAACTTATATGTGCAGAAAAGAAAGTGTAATATATTATGATTTAGTTAGAAATAGTATTCACTTTGAAGGACGGAGCATATAAAAAATCTTAGCTATTTTTCTTTGATATGTGAAAGTTTAAATTTGTAATGCCTCCGAATAAAGTTATGTCTTACTATTCCCTTGAACTTGGTATTCTGCAACAACTCATGTAATATTCTAAATGTGAAAAAAAAAATTGGTGTTGAAGGGATTGGTACAGTACCCAAAATATTTTAATTAATTGTAAATGTAAGAATTAACGGTTTAAAATAACTTGTATTTTCACCTTGTGCAGAGTGTTGTATACACATGTATGCATCCGTACACTCATGTTTTTAGGTGAATGGTAGTTCACTTGCTACAGTTTTCTTTTTCTTTTTTTCTTTCTTAACTTTTATTTTTGTGGATAATTTAATGTAATTCCAGCTTGAATTTTTTATTTCAGAAACAGTTTGTGGAACCATGTTAAAAAATCTTAATGATGATGACTCCAAAATTCTTATTAAGTGTTTTGTAAAAGAGTAAGCTACCAAAGTATCTGTTTGCCAGGAAAGAAAATAGATTTAGGCAACAAAGGCTTGTAGCCACCTGTACCACCTTCTATTGATACTGAAGAAGTATGAAAAATTACTTTGTTCAATTATTGGCAATTAAAAATTCAAAGGTACCTGTTTTGACTAGTGCTGTGTGATATTTGTATTTCTTTGAATGTTTGTATATGAAAATGTCAAACCTAAAATAGGTGCAAAAGTGATACTGGTGGTCATTAAACATAGTTCTTTATCTTTTTCTTTTTTCCTATTTTTTTACACTACAAATTATAGTAAATGTATTTGTTTTCATTGCTTGCAGGTTATTAGTAGTTGTATTTCCATTGTTACGTGTGGGAAATGATGTTCAGCTTGTTCATTATTATTTGAGGTGTAATAAATGTTCATGCGACTGATCACTCTTAAGCTGGTGATGTTATGTTTTTGCACTAGCTTCGGGATTGAGACATTGTATTCACTGTTTGATGATAGAGGGAGAAACAATTGCCTGGTCTCAACAGGTAGCACCAGTTACCTGACAACAGTTACCACACTGAAAATAAAAAAATATGAATTTTTGAAGACCATCAGTGAAGAAGCTCAAAGGAATTTATAGAAATGTCATAAACAACAGAAAGTGTTTTCTCACATTTCAGAAGGCCTAATAGGTGAAACCTCATATATTGAAATGGAAGAGCTGAAAAACTCTTGTAAATCTTGCGAAAAATCGGCAAAGGTCTTTTAATGACTGTGGCAGAACAAGAAGTGATAACAGTGTTTAGATTTTACTAAATACCTTTTGTGTTACAGCACTTCTTTGACACTAGCAAATGTCTGTATATCAAGCCTTCTGGACAGTTAAGGATTTGCATCATAGTTTAATCCTTCTTTTATGGAAGAGTTAATATGGCATAGTTTCTCAGAAGTTTAGAAAACGTCTATTATATGAATCACTTTGTCTCAGTGGAATAAAAGCTCGTTGAACTGTGATCCACATCAGCCTCTTGTTTTATAGTCATATGAATCAGTGTTTGGGTATTATATTATTCATACCATGAAGCCAGTTCAGTAGAATTGGGCTATTATATTACATGTTGGAAAAATATTATCTATTTATACCTGGACAATTGCTCTGGAATGATGTAATGGCAGCAGTCTGTTAATTTGCCATTTACTTTAAAGTTCATTAAATCAGTTTTGAATGTGATTTTTTTTTAAAAGATCAACCCACTTCAAACCCAAATTATTTGCATGTCCCACTTTCTCTGTGATATTTAGGTGAGTGATTTAAATGAACCTTCCAATTGTTTTTATATAAGAAAGAGCAGTTTTCTTCTGGTAACTGTAAATCCAGCACACTAAGAATAGAATCAAGTAATTTTGAATATTTTCTAAAATCTGTAATAACAAGGAATACTTTTAAAATTTCTTGGTATCATTCATTTTTATTATTGTAGCACAGTAATACTCTGGTTAAGGATGAGAAGCCTGTATTTTAAGGCAAGGTGCAAAGCAGGTGAAGGTGATTACTCCTGACAGAAAATACTTACAATGTAAGTGCAATGTATTAATGTAGAAAAGATGCAATACATTGTTTCAAACTATAAGGAAACCATGAGACCACAATATCTGGTGTGATAGGTAATGGTTTGAGTTACGATGCAGTCTCTTCAGTTTTCTTTAGACATCGGAGTGGAAGAAAATTTAAGGCCTGAGTTGAAGAGGATAGTTAACGTGTCCACTAGACTACTCTGCAGCATGAGGTGTATGAGGGAAGAAGGCACAATAGCGCTTGCTTCTCAATATGAGAAGTGAATGGTGGAGGCTGGAATTACTGCTATAGTTCGAAAAGCAGATTAAATCTGTCAGTACAGAATGAGATTTCATGGATTGCAATGAGATTTCAAGCACTGGACTTTTATTTTTACTGAATACAAGAGTGTAGAGTCAACAAGAGATGCACAGAGAGGAATGACAAGATCAGAAGCAGAGCAGAGACACTATCTTCGACATTTAGAGAATGAAGAATTTCCTGAAGTTACATCCTCATATGCTGATCAGCAGAGGTGTTGAAAGCTAATTTTATATGCTGTAATCTAAACCCCTTGTTTCTGTCAGTGGGACTAGGGGATAATGGCTCTGACATTCCCAAGAGTCTCTAGGTGGAGAAAAATAAACTGTTTTCAGTTCTGTCTCAACACATTACTTCTGATATTTATGACGAACCTTTTTTGACCTGAAGAATAATTGTTTGATGCTGCAAATGAAGCTCAGTATAGGGGATACAGTATTGAGATATAGTATGGAAGAAAGGTTTTGAACTGGCAAAGCAGTGGTAGGAAACTCTTACAGGAAATAAGAGTACACTTGATTGAGTAAATACAGCTTGAACTGTGAGTCTCTCATGTATAGTTTCTACTGGTTGAGGTGATTGTGCACACCATTTCATGCCCTCCTTTTCTGTCTGATCCTTCAATGATTCCCTTAAGGCATAGATGTAAATGTTATTAGAACTTTGTTTCTGACACTGATTTACAATTATATACACTTGTCTTGTTTTCTCTATATTGAAACAAGAAAAAAATTTTATATCAAAATTTAAAATGATTGCTAGTTAAACTACAGTAGACTAAATGGTTTTTAGTTAATTACTTTATCTCCTGATGTTCATGCAGTCTAAAAATCCTCCACAATTGATTGGCCTCGGAGAAGTTTAGGAGCTGGTTGAAATCTGTAAGGTCAAATTTAAACTTTGAAGTACAAGGATGAATAGAGGCTATAGTTTTCCACATATGATTCTCTAGGTTACAGATGGGGCTTATTTGAGCAAGTGAGGCTTTAGAACCAAAGAGCTTGTATTGCATACCCCAAAGGTCTGTCTAGTCTTATGTCTTGTCTCCCACAGGGCAAGTGTATATAAATGAAACTTCACTTTATTACTTTCCCAGTCTCTGGTTTTTTGATTAAGGGTTTTCTGAGCTGGATGAGGTTTATATATTTTTAATAACTCTTGCGGGATTTTGCTTCCATGAATTTGTCTGATCTTCCCTTCCCTTAAGCCCCTGCTTTGTTACAAGCTTTGTTCAGAACTTGTACCACTGAGCTGATTTTGCACAGAGGGATCTGTAGATTCTAATGTAACAGTGACCTGATAGTTAAGTGATTGAATGATCTAAGTACCATTTTTTTTAATGGCCGTTACATCATTGCCAGTGCCTGCAACTGTGGATTCTCTGAGCAGTAAGGAAAGTGCTGACAAGACTCATGTATTTTTTTGATTTTCTGCTTCCTTGGACCTTCCTCCTAACCTCACTCAGACTAGGTCATTTGAGTTTCTGTATCACCTGACAAAGAGCAGTTGCTTTGTCAAATGCTAGCTCTAGTGACCTAGTCGTGATGCACTTTATCCTGATGTGGTTGTTTGAACAATTTAAATAGTTACATGGAAGGGTGTCAGCATATTACAAGCAGCTGTGTCAAGAGATTATTGCTTACGATCATACCCTCAGCTGCCTGTCTTGCCCTCCTGCCAGAAGTCATCAACAATTTAGATCTACTTGTAGATCTACTTGCCTGTTCAAACAGTCAAAATAAATGGTCTACAAAAGGGCTACAATTTAAGCTGTCCAGGCTAATTTTGACTGAAGCAGACTCAGAATCTGATTCTGAGTCCAGGAGTCACTTTTAGAAGCAACCTCATGGGTGTTTAGAGAAGCAGTAGCCTCTTTTATTTGGGCAGCTGGACCTGTCTGATTGACCAAAGCTGATGCCATGTAAGATGAACTTTTCTTGTGTATTCTAGAACGATAGAGTAACTTAGTTTGGGCAGGCACTTTTGAGGTCATATACTTCAGTTCCCTATTGAAGTTTCATCAGGTTAGTCAGGGCCTTGTCCTACCATTTTTTATATCCTAAAGGTTAGTAATTTCTCAGCCTCTCTGACCAACCATTTCTGTGGTTTGATCCCACTCCATGTGAAGAATTTGTTCCTTCTACTTTATTAGAATTTCTCTTGCTGCAACTTGTGCCTTTTTCATCTGAGGCTTTTGCTGTGTATCTCTGAGACGAGTTTCTATAATTATCATTTAGCTAGTTGAGGATAACAAGGACACTATGGTAGACTGCCAAAACCTCCATAAATTTGTGGTAAATTACAGACTTTGCTCTCCCCTCATCTTTTTAGTCAACCATCTCACTGTCAGGTTGGTCAGACATTTCCTCTCCCATGTGAATACAAATGACTTCTAGGGTACTTTACTTGACTGCTATGACCTTCTGAAGAAGAGACTCATATCACAGTGACATTAGTCAACTTCCTTAGCACCCTTGGCTGCATCCCATCTTGTCCCTGGAGACTTGGAAATGTCCTGTTCTGGTCATCTGGTCCCTGACCCAGTCATCCACTGCTGTACTTCAGTCCCACAGACACCACCGTGATGCTCAGGAACTCTGGTGGGCCAGGGAGCAGATCTTGATAATGCAAAACAAGGCAAAGAAAGCACTGAATAATATTTAAGGCTTTCTTTGTTCTTTGCCATACTTTTTCCCTGTCATTTGTTGCTTGGTCTCATGCCTTATTCACCAGAGACCCACACACTTTGTTCAATTTTGGTGCTAACATATTTAATGTAGCTCTTCTTGTTCCCCTCCAACTCCACCTCTTACTTCAACTTGTGCTCATGTGGGTGGGGTTTCTGTAGTGTTCTTAAGTCTGTCCCTGCTTCCACTTTACATACACTTTATGACATTCTGGCATTTTTCCTAATTTTCCTTTAAGATGTTGTATTTGCTGCATCTGTATTAACAGAGGGAATTTATTATGAGGCTTTTTGCATGCCCAGTTTTTTACTTGACTGCTGCTGAAATTTTGTCAGCATTCAGTTGGAGAAATACCTATCTTTGATCAAATAATTCAATGACCTGAAGTCTCTTCTCATGACTAATTGACTGTGTTCCATAATTGAATTGCAGCTCCTGCTAGCTCATGTGGGAATGTGATACTAGAAGTATGTTCTGAAATATGAGAGCTAGAGTGCAGTCCAAATCAGTATAATAATTACCAATTTATATAGAAGAGTGTACAGTAAAATGAGATTAACCTTTTTCTGATTTGTAGAGTGGTTGTTTCTGTTTAGTCTGTTCATAAAATGGACAAAGGCCATTGTTAAGGTAAGTCTTCTTGTTCAAACCATATGAGTGGCATTCAGGTATTTCAAGTGTGTATTTAAGCAGTTTTCCTTCTTTTTTCTTTTTTCAGTATTTGAGACATTCCATTAAAAATAGGCAGCTCTGAATACCTGTTTTGTAGCTAACTTTTTTTAAAGAATCAGTCAATCATTCTGTGATGAGTAAATTCATTTTTAACAGCAATCCAGGGAATTAGAAAGATTGCTGTTAATATCCATATCATAGTAGCTTTATTAGCAAATGCATGTTTAATTTTATTTCATTTAAAGAAATTTATAAAATGTTTTACTGTTCATGAAGAGTTATTTTATGACAATAAAGTGCAGAAAGCTTTATTGCTGCAATCTGTAGTGTAATGGATATGTGTTTAACACAGTTCAGGGCTCACTAACCAGTTTAATGGGCTGATTACAATTTTTTCATGATGTTATTGTATTTGCAGCACTTATCATGTACAATAGTTGTGTATTTACATTTTGTATGATGTATGAACAAGTACGGAGTTTTGGTTTTTTTTTTGTCAGTGTCTTAAATTGGGCAACTCTAGTGGTTTTTAAATGAGGGGTTTAACTGCATCCAAAGCTATTTAATCATGCTCTTCCTCAAAAGAGTTCTTTCTCTAATATTGTCTTATGAGATGATGACTTGTCTGAAAAGGCAAATTACTTTGTTGGTGTAAAGCAGTTTAGAAGGCACAGATCATAGCTTTCAAATGGTTTGGTTTAATAGTTTACAGACACGTAGGGTGTTCAGTGACAGTTTCAAGCTTTATGTGGTAAAGTAAAATGAGTTTTAAACTCTGATGACTTCATGTTGAACAAAGTAAAATTTTAGCTTTGATCCTCAGGGGTGGAATGTGTATGATGACTCACTTGTGGTTCCGAATATGATTGTTTTAGTAACTTGTTGAATGGTGCTACTTGTTGGGAAGCCTGTAGGAATAAGTGAAACAACTTTTGTACTGTATTTGCAGTTCAAGTAATTAATGTTTTAATGGTTAACCTTACCCTCATAATAAGCCCCAATTGAAAAATATTATACTTTTAAAATTAATAGCAGATATATTATATTTCAAGGCTTTTAAAATACATGTTCTTTCTGTAATCTACTTAAAGCACAGGTGTGTTAGACGAATTGTCAAAATCCCTTCCTGATGATCTTTCAGTGATAAAGGAACAAAACATAGTCACAGGGTAATTATTATAGAAAATTGCATTTGACATGTAACAAGAGCAAAGGAAGACTGTCAGTATGCTGTTTCATTCTTCGGCTTCTGGTTGAACCTAAAATATAATTATTTGTATGCAAGTCAAAAGCCTCTTCTACTTCATTTTTTTTGAAGTACCACAGAAATATTTTTTTTGAAATTTGACTTTAGAGATGAAATACGAAAGAAACTGGTGACCAAAATCTTACTGTTCAGTCACCTGCTCTGGGACTTCTGAATTAGGAGGTAGATGAATGCTAAAATACTGACATCTCCCGCCATGAAATTCCATTTGGTGTTTCTGCACTTTCAATCCTGCCACTTTTGAAAAGCCATCCTTTTTCAATTTAATTTCATCTGTGAGTTATAGGAATAGTTTTAGAAGTTACATTCAGACATGAAATACACTGCAGCAAGGACAGTAATGACCAGAATAAAAAGCATGGACAGATAGAGAATGCAAATAATATACAGCTATCTAAAATATCCTCTCTGTTGTTGATTTTCTATAGAAGCTACTTTTACATAAATAGTGGATGAATATGTGCAGTGTGTCTGTTAAAAATTCTAAATGATTGTGGGGGAAAGTAATGATGTGTTAGAATTAAAATTAGGATTTCAGAAATTATCTGTGACATTGGAAAGCAGCAAGTTTATCAGAAAACTGAAAACTGGTACTGGACCAGATACATCAAACTTTTAGACTTCTCAGCACAACTCTGAGTTCTATATGCTCACCATTCCTGGCCTGAACATCAGCCCAAACAGGGTCTCAGTTGTGTGACTTGAGCATCGTGACCTACAGTGTGCTGCCAAGGGAGCACTCTTGTAAAACTTCATTAGCTTTGAGATGAGAAATGACTTGCAAGGCTGATGTGAGTAAAAGTAATGAATTCCTTATCAGAACTGGATTGAAATGTAGCAGACCATCAAAGATGCTGGTTCAGAGATTTTTTTTCTTTTTATTTCTTCTTTTTCTTTTTTTCTGGTGAAAGCTAATACCCACCATTATTTGTTTAGGTGTACCAGCTGCTTGACTAAGGTCTTTTGCTTCTAAAGTCTACATGCTTCTTAAATTCATGTAAGGGTCTGTAAGATTTCTTAGTTCTGCAGCAGGGGGTTTGGATTAATTTGGTGTCTCAGCCTAAAAATGGTATGCTAAGGCGTTGCAGAGGAGTGGATTTTGGAGGCCTTAAAGTCCTTAGTTCAGCTCTGTCATCAATTTATGAATTGCTAGGAGACTAGGAAGGCTCTAGCATGTGCATTGAATTGCCACTGAGGGCTTTTGTGTTACATGAGCATACAAAACTAAGGTTAAAAGATGCAAGATAAACTTCATATTCAAAACCAAGAGAGAATTGCTAAAAGTCTTCCAGAGACTCTGTGTTCCAAAATGCATACATTTCAAATCAAAGGGATTTTCAAAATGTTCCCTAATGAAGTGTCAACAGAACATAAAAGTTTGAAGAGAAGGTGTTTGATATGCAGGAGGGTATTGGAGCATTTAGAAGCATGCAGATGGATGACATTTTATCATCAAACTGTGTTGCTGCAGATTGTACTGAATAGGAAAATGCACTTTGTATAGCTTATTCTAGAAGATATTTAGTATCTCCTGTTAATGTATGCATCACTATGCCCACAGTTATGTTGAGCTTGCCCTTATAAGTTTCTGTTTCCATTGGTTTTAGTAATAAAATAACTGGAAAGCCCCCAGGGCTGACAAATGCTATGACAAATACAGAATTTAAGCATGAAAGGTTATCATACCAGTAGGTTTTTTTACATAAATACATGTCAAGATTGTACTAGGGGCATGATATATTTAAGTATGACGTTAGCATGTGTTATTTTTGTCTTGACTCAGAGAGCAAAGCTTTGGAGCATATTGCTATATCTCAGCTTCAGAAATGAAAGTGAAACACTTAGATGGACGCAAATCTCTTTGTGGTAGGTAAAGAGTGAACCTTTCTTAATTAAGGTTTTTGAGGAAACTCTCTGAGGGACTGCCCAGAAGGGAGAAGGAATTGCTCATTACATTCAGGATTTGTTGCTGTATTTTCAGTTTTCCAGTTGGAATTTCCTTGTTTTGCATTTGAGAACTTTTATGTTATTTGTGGTTGAAAAAGTTCACATTTTGAAGCAGGCTGTCAGTTTAACTGTGGTGCTGTTGAGGGTGAAAAGTTGTAAAGCTTCAATTCAACAAATTACAAGGCAAGTAATTGTTTTGAGTGTAAGATACCAACTGATTTCCTAGAGATGTAGATCTATGCATCTCTTAATATCTCATGTCAAACACTGATGTACTTTGCAGATGCAAAGGGTAATAGCTCTTAACAAGTGCAAACATGATGTTACATTTCTCTGTGTAGTGTTCACTAATTTGCTTTAAACATAAGCCATTGTTTGCTTATGAATGTCAATAAAAATGATAATTTCCTCCTGGCAGAAAGAGTTTCAGAAAGCCAGAAGGAGCTCTGTACAATCTTAATCGTTAATGCTGTTTTAAAGTGACTCAAATATGTGTATATGCATAATGTGTGTATATATTATATATTTGTTGCAGCTGTGGTTTTCTAAATTTGGAAAGATAGATACATGCAGTTAGAAAACAAAGTAGATCTTCTAATGTTTCAATGGCACTTGTGTTTCGAAATTGATTTTGAAAAGTATACTGCAAGTTAAGTAATCTCCTGTTTAATTTTAAGAAATTAAAGAAATTGTTATTATTTACTCTGTTTTAACTTTTTGTGTCTGAAACTATTAAAATGGTATGATGAAATAAGTGTATATATATGAGTTGAGGTGTTAGACAGAATAGTCTGTGACACTCATTCTGGTTGCAGTGCTGTGTGTGATGAAAAGAGATTTGTGTGGGTTCAGTCTTCAGTTTCTTCTCTAAAGAGGTCAAATTATTGTAAGAAACAACACTGTTGGTATATGATAGAGAACCACTGTATAAGGAGGGAAAATCACAAATAGTTTGAGTGGACTTTACCTTTCTCTGAATGCTTTAAGATATTCAGAGGAGGACATAAGATTCCTTGCAAAGCTTGCAAGGACACGTTCCACTAGAGGAGGTAGCTCAAAGTCTCATCCAGCCTGGCTTTGGACGTTTTCAGTGGTAGGGCATTGACAGCTTCCCTGGGCAACCTGTTCCAGGTTGTTCACCACCCTCATTGTAAAAAAACTAAATTCTTCCTTATATCTAATATAAATTTACCGTCTTTTTGTTTACAGCCATTAACTCTTGTCGTATTGCAACAGGCCCTACTAAATCTATCTTTCTTATAAGCCCCATCAAAGTATTGAAAGGCTGCAATAAAGTCACTCTGTAGCCTTCCAACGCCAACTCTGTCAGCCTTTCCTCATAACAGAGATACTCCAGCTCTTGGATCATTTCTGTGTCTCTCCTCTGAGCTCACTCCAGCAGGTCCATGTCCTTGCTATGCTGGGGACCCCAGAGCTGATGCAGAGTTCCAGGTGGGTCTCACCAGAGCAGAGCAGACCAGAGGGGCAGAATCCCCTCCCTTCCCTGCTGCCCACACTGCTTTGGATGCAGTCCAGGACACGTTTGGCTTTCTGGGCTGTGAGTGCACATGGCTGGGTCATGTCCAGCCTCTCACCCACCAGCACCCCCAAATCCTTCTGAGCAGGGCTGCTCTCCATCTGTTCGTCCCCAGCCTTTGTTAGTACCAGGGGTTGCCATAGTCCAGGAGACCATGCCCTTGGTCTTGTTAAACCTCATGAGATTACCATGGGCCCAGTTCTTGAGCTTGTCCAAGTCCCTCTGGATGGCATCCCTTGCTTCAGGTGTGTCAACTGCACCACTCAACTTGGTGTCATCTGCAGGTTTGCTGAGGGTGCACTCAGTCCTGATGAATGTGTCATTGCTGAAGATGATAAACAGCACTGGTCACAATACAGACCCCCTGAGGGACATCACTTGTCACTGATGTCCATCTGGACACTGAAGTGTTAACCAGTGTCCTCAGGATGTGACTGTCCAACCAATCCCTCATCCACCAAACAATCCACCTCTCAATTCCATCTCTCTCCATTGTAGAGAAAAGAATGTTAAAGGGGAATGTGTCAAATTCTTTACAGAAGTCTTGTCGCTTTCCTTGTCTACTGATGGAGTTACTCCATCAGTCAAAGCCACTGGGTTGGTCAGGCAGGATTTGCCTTCGATGAAGCTTTGCTGGCTGTCTCGAATCACCTCCCTGTCCCACGTGAGCATCAGAGCTTTTAGAAGGATCTGTTCCATGACCTTCCCAGGCATAGAAGTGAGGCTGTTGGGTCAGTAGTTCCCAGATAGGTACATTGTTTCCCCTTTTCCCATCCACTTGGGATTTCACTTGGCTGACATGACTTTTCAAATATCAGGAAGAGTGGTTTGGCAACTGCAAAATTAGAGAATTACACAATATTCTGAGTTGGAAGGAACCCACAAGGATCATCAAGACCAACTCTTAAGTGAATGGCCCGTATGAGGATTAATCCCACAATCTTGGTTTTATTAGTACCAGGCTCTGATCAACTGAGCTCATCTCAGGGTCTCATCAGCCAGTTTCCTCAGGACTCTGCAGTGCATCTCATCAGGTCCCACAGACTTAGACTTAGGTATGGTCAGGTTCCTCAGGTGGTCAAGCACCTGGTTTCTTACACTGGAGGAACTTCTGTCCCCTTGTCCCTGTGTTGTGGGGACTTCAGAGGGGTGGGAGGAGAGGCTGCCATTGAGGACTGAAGCAAAAAAAATGAGTCTTTACATACTATTTATAGATTTATCTGCCAATTCCCAGTGACATTTATTTGTTTCTGTTCAGGCCTGAGTAGTGTTTTCCTTGTACTAAGAAGCTGAAGTCAGCCTCCAGGGCAGAAATCTTAGGCCTTTTGCTGTGCTCTTGGTTACCCTTTTTGGCAATGCCCACCACATTACAGAATATGAATGGATGCCAAGCACCCCAGCAGAGATTCACAGCTCATAGGGACTGTGTGGAAGGAAGACGCAGCTCAGGACTTTTTTAGCAGGAAACTGTACTTCAACAGGGACCAAAATAGGAGAAGAAATGGGGTTTTGGTGGGGAGTTGCATTAGTTTTTTGAGGTGGAGAAAATTGGTAGGTGATCCTGGAACTTAAAGGACAAGGTTTTAAGGAACCAGTAGGTAAGGACAAAGAGAGCCTGTTAGAGAGCCGTAACTCTGAGGAGGGGACTGGGGCTGATAAGTCAGGAAGCAAATGGGAAAAAGGGCAGGGCACAGTTTGAGTGTCCAAATGGACAGATGGTACATCAAAAACGTTTGCGTGAACATACCAGAAATGATTGTGCCTGTTAAAATACAAACCCTTCTGGAGTTCAGAACGGAGCCAGTGTTTTTTAAAGACTTATCTATGGTGGAAGAGGAGGGTCACTTCAAAATTTATTTGTTTAAAGTATTACTTAAGCTATATTAATTTAAGTTTGGACATAAATGATTTTCAGAATGGACTTAACTTGAATTATTTAGTTCACTTTGAATTTTCTTACCTAACTATAAATCAGTCTAATATTTTAGAATGCTCCCACAGAGTCATCCGGCAAGTCATATTACTCTTCTGTTGTCAGCACTCCCAACTGCCATGTGTACTGTGCTCTAAATGGCATTAGATGTTGTTTGCTGTTGGAAAATTTTCCTGTTCTCTTTTAGCAGCGGAGAAATCCAGGACCTTGCAGCTGAAGATAAGATACCTTATATGGTTCTTCAAAAAGTCCTCATACAGAGATCCTGGAAAAACAGGAACGGGGCAATGCCTTGAAGATTATGCTGACATATGTAAAATGTACTTTGGTAGAAAGTGATTGAAAATTGAAGCACACAAAAAGTAGCTACTTAGATGCAATTTTGCACAAAACTGTACAATATAGCTTGTAAAGTTTTAAGCCAGTTCTTCATGCTTTATTCTGTATACTTTCATTTCATGGGCATGTATACTGGTGCTGTTCATAATAAGATTTTTTTTAAGACTGAAACTTTTCCAAATATGTTGTGTCGATTGCAAATGACACTGCTCCCAATGTTAAGACAAATGTAACTCTGTATTCCAGAGTAAAAATGTTAGAGTGACTCAAAACAAGGCTTTCTTTTTCCTCACCTCCCCTCCCCTCGCTTCCCCTCCCATCTCCACGTCTTCCCTCTCCTCCTGCCCCTTTCCCTCCTTCCCCTTTCCCTCCTTCCCCTTCCCCTTCCCCTTCCCCTTTCCTTCCCTTTTTTCCATTTTTCAGTTTCATTCTTAGGTACAGCTGAAATTTGGAAAATTTTATATGATAATGATAAAGGTGATACTACCAGCGCTGCTTGAAGTAGAAATATAAATTCATCATATTGCTAAGGTTCATTATATTGAGGGTTAACTTTTAGATGGATTTTAACATTTTTAGCACTTGATTTAAGAAAAATGACACCTGTGATAATCTGCTTACCCTACTGTTTCATATGAAGGAAATTAATACGGGTGTGACATGAAAACTGATTGCACAATGGTATAAAGTGCAAGATTGTTAGACAATGCAACAGAAAATGAAAAAATATGACACCATAATCCAGATAATTCACAGAATTCCATCTTTATGTTTGAATCTTGGATTTATCTTAAGAAGAGTAGTTTGCACTTGAAGTAGCTAAATTAAATGAACTGCCAATTTTATCTACTTGACCAGAGGAGTGTGGGTAGTCTGGACAGCTTGACATGGATGTGAAAAAACGGAAAACAAGGAAGACTATTAAGTAGAATCCCAACTATAATAGTAGATACTATAGTATTGTGCAAAAGACACTATTATTTCCTGAAATTGAGGATGGGTGAAATACAGTAAGAACTCCCTGTGGTATTCTCTTCACACAGAAGCCTAAGAAATATTTTATAAAATATTAATAACAACATAAAAGACCTTTGGTCTTATTTTCATTTTAATTAGGCAGGATATATATGCCATTCACTTTGAAGCCAAATGCTACTCCTTTGTATTAACCTGCAGGGGGTACTAGAAATTGAACCAAGTAGCATTTAGCTATTTCTCCTCCTGCCACAGATAATTAACATCTACTCTTTTGCAGACTCTCTTACTGTTACCTGATCCCCATATTCTGGTTTCATACTGACTTCCAGAGTTCGAGCAGTAGGGTATGACATGCTGCCTCAGCCTGTTTCTTACAAATCGCCAGAACTCAGGAAAGTTATTAACCTTCAACTTTAACCTGCTAAACTTACAAGGGAGACTTAATCTCATAAATGAAATCAGGTTGGAGAGGCAAAATGGACAATAATTCCAGGAGGGAAACAAAACTGTATATTACGCACTGAATCCATTCCATTGTGTGGCAGATGATAAAGACAACTGAAGAGCCTAAGAATGATAGCTGGTATGATAGAAAAGAGTAGTAAATTTTTTTGATGCACACAAGGCAGGAATTAGTAAGAAGCAAATAAAATAAAGTTGTAGGAAATTATTGTATGAAGTCTGTGGGTTTCTAGATTTTTGGCTAGCTGTTTATGCAACCTTTCTACCTCATACATAGATTTTCCACTCCACAGCTAGAGCCTGAGAATCATCTTAAAGGAGGCCTTGGAGCTGCTGATATAGCATCCATTGATCCTGGGGCCTTAACTGGGAGAACCTTGAAGAGATGCCAGGCTTCTTGGCCAGCTTTTTCCTTTGGATAGTGGCCTCAGGCATTCACTTTGGCCAGAGCTTGGTATACTTTAGCCAACTGTCCAGGTAGCCTAGTACTTCTTTATTCTTAAACCTAACATATTTAGTCTGGTTGGTCCACCACAGAGCTGTAACCTTGCCAGTCCTTCAGTGTGGGACTGGACAATCATCTTGGCTAAGCTTCCTCAGAGTGAAGAGTCTGGTGAACTTAAATGAGTTAAGCACATTAACTGATGGGAAGCAGAGCTGCTTTGAGAGGAAACCCACCTGTGTTCCACTCAATGAAAACAAGTGTGTTTGATTACTACACTTCCTGATGAATTCACATTTTCTAGTGATTAGCAGAGAAACTCTAACAAGTTTGACTGTCACTATAATGCCCTTTGACTGAAATTATCTCCTTTGCACATAAACATTATGAAACATGGTACTTCTTTTTCACTGACCCCCTCCTTCATAAAATAGACGGTTCTTCTTTGATCATCTAATATTCAATAATTCGTATATTTTGTTTCCTGCTCATGTAAAATGAACATCATTCCCTACTTCTTTTACATTTTTAGCCTAGCTCTGGAGACACAATTATTCATTCCTCCATATAAAAGTACATGAAGGTGATAAAACGTCATCTTACAGGAATGTTATAGAAATAGATTTCAGTAGTATCTGTGAGGAAACTGTGTTGGGGTGATGATAAAAAGTTTGATTTTTCCAAGACCCCTGTGGAGTGAAGGAGTATAAATAGCTTTGTTTTGTCAACAAGGTGAAAATCAAGCTAACAGCAGCTTCCTTCATCTCCTAATTGTCCTGACTTTTTAGACAAAATGGGATGTGGTCAAAAAAATATTTATCTCTACTTTTTCTGAATAAAATTACATTAGTCCATTTGTGATACACTGAGGTATTTTTCTGTATGATTTGTAAATTTTAACAGGTGTAATCAGATTTGTAAATTTAAAACTTCCACATCTGCTGTAGCATATCATCTTAGGTTCCACCCCTCTGCTATTAGAAAAGCCAATTTAGCCTGTTGCACAGTGATTACCAGACTTGGATTAGTAATGACCACAGAGGTTGCAAAACTGATTCTGATGTATCTCACTTCACTTGTTCACATATATATATACAATGTGTTAGAGCAAAGTGAAAATAATAAACCTATTTCATACTGCTAGAGCAATTGGTTTGAATTAAAAAATTTTAATGTTTAATCAAAAGAAACCTATGTCTTTGCATTTAGGGAGCTATAAGAGTATGACCTGTTACTAAGGGGCAGGAAACGGATAGAAAAAAAGCTTTTGTTAGTGCATACAAGTTTTTAGTGCTTTTTTTGTGTCAATAAATAAATTAAAATAGAAACCCTCTGAACTGCTCATTTATGAATATTACAAGTGGGCATTTTCTGGGTATTAGAAGTATTACTACTCAAGAATTTTGAGGCATGGAAGATAGAAAATATTAGGCTAAATATTTGTTCTTATTAAATAATAAATTACTTATGGATTTATAGGAACAGAAGATCAAAAGTGGTAATCTTTTGTTTCTACTAAAAGGAATAAACAAAACCATGTGATTAAGCTTAAAAGATAATCAAACTTATTTGTTTTGGAGGTACGGTAACCAAATTTAGGATATTCATACAAAATGCAGTTATGCATCATTTATCCTGTAATATATAAAATGCAGTTGTTCAGAAATATTTGAATTAATTGTATGATTGCCATCACAGCATTATAGAACACAGAAGCGTACTTGGAAAACACAAGTAAGCCTTCTCCTGATATCTCAGGACAATGTAAAGATTGAGTGAAACATCTGACATCTCTGATATTGAAGAAAAGCTTTCTAGTTTATTTTGGCCTCATTTTCAGCTGCCAGAGGTTCAGCTGTGACCTTGAAGTAAGTCACATCAAGGTATCAGGCCAAGGTAAGACAAAACACTAAACTTGATCTACTTATGATCAATGTTAAATTTGAAGCAAATGAAAAATACATCTTTTATATCAATATGAATAGTGTAACTGTTTTTAATTGAGTAGTTTACTTATTTGGAGAACTGTCATAACTGAATAATAGTACAGAGTCTAATTATTTCCATTTCGTATTCATTTATGACTGTATTATATGAGAAAGAAAAATAGCTTCCAAATTCATAACAAATTCACTCTATGTCTGGCATTTTTCTTCAGCATTCATAAAATTCAACAATTGAAATATCAATTGTGTAGTCTGCCTCAGAAGAACAGCTGCACATGTTAGTTCACCAAAAAACAAGTTGGACAAAATGATTTATGGAGTACTGTTTCCTTAATTATTTCACAGAACCTTTCTGGCTCTGGAGACTTGTTTGAGCCAGCTATTGCAAATCTCTGAATTCCAGAAATAGTAGATTCCTGTCCTTCCATCTTTACCTACATTTTTCATCATGAAAACAAAAGCTGTTAATCCTTTGTAACTTTATGCTAGCAACTCTATGTTAATGTTCTTCATATTTTAATAAGAAATTGAGATCTACAAAGCTAGTGTTAATCAGATGACTGAGTTAATCTAAGTTTTCTCTTGACTAATTCTAAGCTAATTCTTGTTCAGGCAGTTTTGTGAAACTGTAAAGAAAACTGGAACAGAGTGCAATGTACTTGACGTAGACATGAGTGTTACAAGAATTCAGTCAGAAGCCTATTTTGATGCATATTTTGACATTATTTTGCATCTGGGCATCAAGAAATATGAATGACTACACTGAAACTTGATTTATGCAAACTAAAGTGATGAAGGAAGTTAGTTTAATTTTGACCTTACAGTTCAGTATGCTAATATCAAGAATACCTGACAGAAGTAGTTTCTTAGTTCATTATGAATAGAGGGAAATTCTCCTCTTGGGCCCTGTGAGGTCCTCATAGCTTCTTGGCTTCCTTGATTATGCAGAATGATGAAACATATTTATTGGCCAAAGAGAATTAGGATGGTCCTAATAATTTTTTTTCTACACATTTCTAGAAAACGAGCTAAAGGAAGGCCTTATTTGCCCAGTTTCTAGGAAATAGAGTGATGATCTTGCACAGAAAGAAGACATTTAGGAACTTTGCACAGGGTTACTTGAAACTTTGCTTCCAATTACAGTAATCTATTCTAACTCCCTGCAATTGCAGGCTTACTCCTTACCCTCAATTTCCCAGTATTTTTTCTTTAAAAAGTCTTTCTCCCCATACCCTGTCTTCCTTTATGTGCTCCTTGAGCATCAACTGTATGTATATTTGCAAAAAATGTTTCTTCATTTTTGAAGGGTAAGTAGTTGTTTCTTTCCCATTCAGCGTGTTTGCAAGAAACCACCATTGCTCTCATATTTAGGGAGCTAAAATGACCTGAGCCAGAGATCTTGACTGTGTTTAGTCAAATAAGGAGGGCGAGGTTGTCCATGGGATTCAGACCTGGTAGCCTGAGCTCACAGCTGCACCTAGCCCTCTGTTCTATTATGAACCAGTAGGAAGAATTACCTGTGCAAAATTATTAAAATTGCTTCTGCTCAAGGCTACTTCACACATTCAGTGTGAATACCAATAGGATCACTGTCACATGAATGGTCTCATTTTTATTGATTATGTTTTATTTTTATCAGTTCAAACAACCACAGTTTTCTTTCACACAGGTTCTCACTGGTATGAAATAGTACGTGGCTTGAGTACAAGCAGCAGGCCAGAAGGGAGGGATAAATTTGCTTTAATAAGTCTTTTTCAGTTGTAGGTAGGACTATTAAAATTCTGAGGGCTCAGTTCAATGACTGAACTTAATTATCAACCAAAACCAAGTTGTAAAACCAAAATGTTTTGATTCAGATTAAAATATTGTTTTTTGTTTCACCAGAGATGTTGTTTTAGAATCTTAAAAAAACCCTGAGGAACTACATGTGTATGAACAAGGTAATGGATGAGAGAGACTGAGATAGCAAAGTAGACTGTCTCAAATCATATTTATGTTTTGTAGCATAGAAAAGGCATAAGGGCCATGCTAACACATTGCAAGCTTATCTTGCTTTTGGTGTTCCACCAGATATCTCCACAGAACACTTACAGCTCTCTGTGTGACCTTCAATTACATGTGCATGGTAAGATACAACCCTGTTCGACTAGGATTAAAAATGGAGAAGTGATAAATGCTTTCAATTTCTGAGCTGTTTCAGAAAGTGGTCTACTTCCAATAAGGATAAATGTTACAACTGAGTTTGGATAGGGAAGAAGGCTGACAATAACTAGGGTGAAACACATCCCATGCTTAAAATGTAAGAGAAGTAGTAAGTTTGTTAAAAAATACTGTTTTACCTGAGAAAGAAGGAGAAAAGAGACTGAGGCCAAGAAGGTGATGTGGGTTCATGCTTGCTCATCAAATTTCTGGCCTTGCAGGCAAATGGACTCTTACAAGGCTTGTCATTCCGCATTTTTTCTTCAAGATTACATGATTCTCTTCAAATTTCAAGAGTAAAGTGTCCTTTATTATAGATTTTTTTTTTTTTTAGTTTCTTGCTCAAATGCCATGCATTCTCTGAAGGACTTAGGTAGTAATAGAGTTTTTGATGTCTCCAGGCTCCAGTAAAATGTTCCTAACCTGCTGAGGGTTTGGGAGAGTCCTAGCATTGAATCTTTAGTCAGGCAGATGGATTGCTGCCAGAGAAGGGTCAAAGGACTTGCATGTAGGAGAACAAGAGCCAGGCTGTAGCCACAACTAGAAGCACAAAGTATTCAGGAATGAGCTCTGTTCACTTCAGAATAGTCCTGCCTGAAGAGCAGGATGAGGCCAATTGGTGAGAAGTGAGTGGGGCTCCCTATGTTGTTGAAACGTAGCATTTGTTTCACAAACTATTGTTAATGACTTGTATTAACTAAAATATATTGTGCAAATTTTTTAATAAGTGCAGTGCATGGCCCCACAGATGCAGGGCAGCTATTTTAGCTCTTGCTGTTGATACAGGTTTGTTTCTTCATTACCTCATGCCTGTATAGCCCCTAATGTGTCTCTTCCTGAAATTTGGATGTAGGATGTAAGGAAAACTAAATTAGTGTCTAATTTCTTTGATCCTTAAAACTGTAAAGGTCCATGAAATCCAACTCCTATGTGCCTGATTGGGTGACAGAAGAATATAATTAGCAGTAGTTTCTCCATCTGTGGGGAAAGACATGCTGTTGCACACAGCCATGTTGCATTGCCTGCTAAAAACAGTGACTTCTGTATTACTATGTCACAGCAGCAGGCAAGAGGAACATAAAAGGTGTTTTCTTAATGTACTTCCTTAGTGTTGTAACAGTCTGACAGCTGAAGACTGGGAATAATAACTTTTTTTGTCTCTTTCTTTGTTGATTTCATCTCACTTATTGATTTCTGGGGTTTTTTTCAAGAATTAAAAAATGTCTAGAATGTGATGGAATATGCTGTAGTTAAGGAAAAAGTCTGAGTAGTCCCAGACAATAAAGTGTTAAAATACCAGTTTGTGCTTATTGGGGTAGGTCCACTGTTGCACAGGAACTGGCTTTAAACTGAAATGTTTATACTGGAGTGTCTCAAGTTCCAATTTACAGAAGAGTTTCCTTTTTGCATTGCATATTGTTCTATTAATGCATGCCAGCTTTGAAGGTTTTGGCCAATTCTTTTGTAGAATTTGTGTTTTCAGAGCCCCCTCAATTTGTTGTAGACATTATGTTATAGCCTAAATACTGAGCTAGATGCAGTTAGCTGTGTATGCTTCCTCAGCTGGGAGGACATTTTACTTAAGATGAAAAATGTGTTCATATGTACAAGTTCATTTTGCGTATATTTACCAGGAGAGAGAGAGTGCTCTGCCTTCTAGCTATTTGGTAGCTGAACCAGGTGGGATTGTGTCCTCCTACTGTCTTGTTAGCTCTGCCGTTTTCCCTGAGCTCCCATCGTTTTAGCCACCAATTCTCCTTTCTTTAGTGCTGCTCAAGTCAGAGAATTTCAGGGATGAATAATTTCAGACATAAATTCTTTAAAACCCATTACTCTGAAAGGGCTAAAAGAAGATTAATTTGATAGTCGGGATGGGAGAAAGAATAGGGTTAGGAATAGGAATTGGTTTGGGGGGCTTAGCAGATTTCTTTGCTGTGTGGAAGAATAAAATGGTAGATTTCCATAAGGAGAGCACTGAAGTGAGGAAAACATTCAGGACACTTTATTTTAAGTGGTAAAGACTTACTAGTCTGTTTTATGCTTTGCTTGTTGTTTCTTCATTTCAATTCTGTCCAGTGAAAACTATAGTAATTGTCCCAATTTAATATTGTGATCTCATTAAAAATATAAGTAAAAATAGGATACTACCATAGTAATTAACTTTTCCCTTTCACTTACCCCAGATAGGGACAAAAGTTTTTCTCATGTCCATTTTTTTCTTGTGTTGATTTCCACGTTAAATGAATTTTATCTGTCATAGTCAATGGAAAAGTGTAAGAATATGGACTAGTAAAATTATTTATTTAAAATACAAGTTAAATAGAAGTTCTTACTTAATATTACACATAAATCCCACATGATTTGTGAAGTATGATCATACACCTCAGCACTGGTCTAAACCTCCTACCTGTTGTTACAGCTGAGTAATGACTTCATAAATGTGTGGGTGTAATTTTGAAACTGGAAAATGCCTTCTTAGGGACCATTAATTTCTATCTGCAGCAAGAAGACTTATGTTTTTATGTGTATCTACTTCTTAATTTCATTTATGGTGACTTATTGCATCCTCAAATGAAATACCAAGTTCCTGTATGGAGTAATAGGAAGGCACGTGGTCTTACTGAATATCTCTGTGTGCTCATGCTTGTTGCACTTGTGTACACTTAAGTAAAAGTTAGTAAGTAGATTAACAGTCTTTAGTACTTCTGGCTTTTTTTCCTCTAGTAATTTCAGTTTAAAACTACATAAGACATATTTTCTTTAGCAGTACCGCCAGTCCTAGGAGTCCATGGGGAGTAATGCAGATTTGTGCTTCTCAGATGGTGTTCTGTCTGACAGTGGAGTTGTTTGTGCCATGTTTTTGAGTGAAATGTGGAGTGAGCTCCTTGCACCAGGTGCAGAATTTCTTTTGGAGTCCATTTCATAAATTTAGGGTTCCAGATGCATTTCTTTGGTTCCATCCATTTCACGTACACAGCCATCTGTTAGGAAACCATCTTCTATGTTCTCAATCTACAAGACAATTACTAATTTTGAAAATAAATTAGTTTTGCTAAATTACATGACCATTTAATCTTTCAGTACAAAAGCTGTAATTATTTAACTGCTAGTGAATTCTTAAAGTGTTTTTACACTTCCTCTCATGCATCTTAAGCATTCGTACATCTTCAAGCCAAGTACTACATTCTTCTGATTCAAGCTGTCACCTTCAAGCCACCCACGCATGGCGGTTTGGTAAAGGCGTTTTTCAGATAGGTTTTTAAATAAACCAATCCACAGATGCAGATGAATAGAACGGATTGTGAAAGTTAAGGACTGATTTGCAAATGAAGTGGGCTGTTTTGGAGACGGGGTTTGCCACAGCCAGCCTGGTGTAGATAGCAAGTCGTCCTGCCTCTTGGACCTCAGCTAGGGAGACTGTGTCTGCTGTGCCTGTGGGGCTTTCTTTGGCCTGGCTGACAAGCCAGACTTCTGTGAGCCCTTTGGGCAACCAAGTGTAGAATTTTGCTCAAAAAGCTTCTTTTCTCAGTCATGACAGACCCCAGGGCAACCTCTGAGTCAGCCTAAGGCCACTGTCTCAGGCTTTCCTCATATCTCCAGTCTTTTTCCAAACCATGACTTACATGGCCAGATATAAGAGTGGCCTTACATACTGCCTGCTCTTTCTCATCTCAGTGCTTTTTCCTCTTGCAGAGATAATGGTTTTTTTCCTTTTTCTTCTCCTTTTTTTCTTCAGGGTGACATTTTCACCCTGTCATCTTTTTGCATCTTTGTTGGTGTCTTTCCCGGTCTCAGCTGGTTTTGGTTGTTAGTCAGTTATCTGGTTTGGGCTGGGGAAGGGCTCTTCATGTTCTCTTCCGAGACAAAACTGGGCGTGCCTGAGTCCATAAGATTTATACCTGGATTTAAGTTAACTAAAGCATGTACAATGTCTCAGCATCAGGGCCTAATTTTGGAAATAATCTGTTGGAAACTTGGTGTTAAATATTATCTTGGTAGAATGTTTAGACATTTAGCATGTTTTATATTCTGGAAATTGTTTAACTTAGCAACAGATGGCAGGTACTTTAAAAGCAGAAGCTAATGTTTGTTACAGAGACTTTTAAAATATGACATAACATGACTGAAAAGTGTTATACTAGAATAATCATTTTATCCGTATTAGTCTATGTATGGACTTATATTGTTGAAGATTCATTATTATGAATAGCAGCTTTCTGCATTCTATATTTTTATGAGTTTCAATGGAAGAGTGAAAAATCTACTTAAAGTTTTCTGCAAAAAATCACAAGGATGCATTTTACTTGACTAATTAGAAGGTTTGTGGATGACTTGCTTTGCTTTCACCACTGATTATTAATAAAATATAACAAGTGCACAATACTCTTTAAAAGAAGAAAGCTAAACCTGTCAGTTAAATTAATCCACTGTGAATCAAACAAATCTTAGGATAGGATAGGATAGGATAGGATAGGAAAGGATAGGATAGGATAGGATAGGATAGGATAGGATAGGATAGGATAGGATAGGATAGGACAGGACAGGACAGGACAGGACAGGACAGGATTACTGGTTTTTACTTGACTTAATAAACAGGATTATTACTGAATTAAAGTTTGGGGTTTTTTTGTGAGAGCATGATTTTTTCCAATATATTTTGACAGTGCTGTCAGCTATGAGAAACTACTGACTGTAGATATTCTCTGCCAGAATGATGAATTTATTTCCAGTAAGCTAGTTGCTTCATCTTGTTGGATATACTCTTGGGCATTTATCACGTAATTCCCTTAATTCAAACCAGTTGTGTACATATTTTGTAATTGATGAATTAGTGACAGTAAATAAATACTCATACAAAATCAACTATTTGTTAAATTAGGAAAAATACTTTTTTGTACTGGAAACTAGCAGTCTTTTGTTTGCTTTATTTTTTCACAGTAAACAAACTTCAAACATTAGTGTAATCTAAAAATGCTATTTACAATTATTACAACATTGACTATATACCATTTCAGGTAAGAACACATTTACATTACAACTGTATGTTAAATACTTTTATCAACACAATGAGTAATACCAGATCACTAGTCCTTGAAATAACATGTCATTCAATTTGTGAAGATGAAACAACTATTCTCCCATCAAATTCTGCACTACATTTAGATGAAATGCCTTGGTTAAGTAACGTCTTTGAAGACTGGGTGTTACTTCCTTTAGCTCTGATTGTAGTTGGCAGGCATTATGTGTTCTTTGTGTATTACCAAAACAGAACATCTATCTGTGGTGTATTCTGTCTTTTCTTCATAAATGGATGCAAGTTTAGTGTGTTGGATGTATTTAATGTGCTGTTTGCATTTGATTAATTTGGTCTTACAGCTTTTCTGTGTGCATGTATCTTACCCCTACTTCTGAATGTATGTGATTGATGCAGTGAACTGTTGGCTTCTGTTCTGTGAATATTAATCAAAGAGTATGTTCTTCTGCTTAATGGCTTTTCAGTGTAGGAGGCAGCCAAACAACTATAGTCTGCTTTTTTTTTTTTGCTCTTTAATCATTATTGTGTAAGACACTGGCAAGAACAGTTTTTTTAATCTATAAACACTATTTCATGCTTAAACATATCCATTGTTTGGTCGAAGTTATGAAATATTGTTGCTCAATGAAATTTTGTTTTCAGCATTTCCTGGTAAAGCAGCAATAGAAGAGATAAAACAGTAAAGGAAGGGGCAGATAATTAAGTAAACAAAATAGAAGAAATACGTGCAAGAAAGAAGCAGAAGATGCAGAGTCAGTAAATTCAGCCTCATATGGTTTCAGGTTTTATGATTTGGACAAATAGTTTTCTTTAATCAAAAGCCAAACTGGATGCTTTTCTAGATTCCGTGGCTGTGGTGAAAGGAATAATTTGTGACTAAAATATTCTTAAGGAGAATAAGGTAGACATTTGCTATGTTGCAATGTGTGCTTTAAATGGGTATAAGAATAGATGTTGATTAGAGTGTGACAGCTTATTTGGGTGAGAAATTAAAAGATGTTCAATATTTAAATAAAAAAGCAAATAAATGTTTGTTTGTGGTGATGGTGGTGGTACAGCTCAGTATCAGAAGCAGAGAGTTTCTTGAAAACATGGCTCACATTTTTCTGGCATGTAGGTTTGGTAAAAATTTGATAGATACAGCTTTAGTCATTCTCCATGAATGTCACCAGTGAGGCAAGCCAAGGCTGAAGGGAAGGCTTATGCTTCAGGGTATGTAGTGTTTTTTGGGTTCTGGTGGAGGGCTGCTTTAGTGTGTGTGCATTCCTTGCCCCTTTCATAAAAATGTCTCTTAATTGTGCTGTTAGCAAAATTTTACCCTTAGCACTGTCACAGGCTTAGCTTTGGTAAACGAGCAGAATTAGCAGAATTTGTTGAATAGGAATTCCTCTTGCTGTTGCCTGTTGCCACTGAACATTAGGACAGTCTTACTAAGTACTCTCAAGCATTGTAGGATCATAGAGGATATCACATTGTTCATATTTACCAATATTTTTGTTCTACAAATTTTAATTTTTATAATAATTTTTCATTCCTCTAGTTTTTTCCTAGAAAATATATCTTAGTTTTTCTTATAGATCATCATCTTCTGATATTGTAGAAAAACCTAAGGTAGAAATCTTCCAAATCTTCTGCAATTATGTGTTATAGAAGGTGTTCGAAGGCAGATCTGTTTTTGTAGAAAGGAATATAGTAGTACTGAAGCCTGTGGCTCAGAAAAAAACAGTAGTTGAAAGCTGAATCATTAAATCACTAAAACCCTTAATTTGTTTCCCGTCAGTTTCTATATCAGAAGTATATTGAAAATATGTTCAGGAGACATCAGTAAGGAAACTGAGTGGTTTCAATCAGCTACTGGTGGCTTAGTCTGTCATTATATACTGGAAATGATTGTATTTTGTTTGTTGAACACACATGTTCATGGTGTTATACCACCTCACTTTGAACAACTCCTATAAATATTCCTCTTGCATATATACATATATTTATATTTGAATATATTAGCATTCTCTTGCAGAAATAACTATTTGGAAAGAATTTTTTCCTTACAGACTGTTTGTATAAATAGAATACTTGTTTCAGATCCATGTCAAAATGGTAGACCTTGTGATTTTCAAAATTCTTTCTCCTGGATAAAAGCCTTTTCCACTGTTTTAATTCATAAACATGTGCCACAGTGATTTGAATCTACATCTCCCATTTTGATAATGATTACTCCCACATTCTCATTCTTTTTAGTTCTTCAAAAAGTTAATTGTTAGTCCAGCTAAGCAATGTTAACCTGTCTGGCTAATGTAGTTACTGTGTATTGACCTTCTGGAAATGCTGATTAGTCAAAGAAGTTTTTAATGTGCTAAGTATAGCTAACTGTTATAAAGTTAGATGCCTTTCTCTGCTTATCTGCACCTGCCATTTTTCTTGACTAGTTTTTGTAATCATGCTTTAAGGTTGCAAAAATAATAGGGGAGTAAGAAGAGACAAAACGATGGCTTCTTAGAGACCTTGTCTAGTAGTGGTTTTCGTTTAGTTTACATATAAATATTGTCCCTATGGTACAAATTTTAGAATGGGCTACAGTCTTGTAAAGGTATACATTCTTTTAAAGTATAGTTTTGTGAAAGTGGTGATTTATAATATAAAAATACATAGTTTTAAAAAGAAGCAGAGGTTTTGGAAATGTTAATTACTGTCAAGTAGTTTTTGTTCAGCTTTTGGCTGCTATGGGTAAGGTAGCTTGTCTATAATAGAACAGAATCTATATTAATAGTACCTCTTCTCAATTATTTGCATGTCTTTCTAAGAAACAGGGCAATTGGTTTCAATTTAGATGTAGTTTGAAAACTGAAGAAGGTATTTAATAATGACTTTGTACTAATTGAATTTCTGTGTGTTCATGTAATTGTTTACGGAATTTAAAATTAAAATACTTAAAATGAACAAGGCATCCTCATTTGTTATATAGATACATGGGAAACTAATAGTTGCATTTTCTCTTTTTACAAACTCTAGGGGGGACACAGAGATTGCCTCGCACAATTGGAGTGTCATTGGCAAAAGAACTAATCTTCTCTGCACGCATTGTAGATGGTGAGGAAGCAAAATCAATAGGATTGATTAGCCATGTGGTACAACAGAACGAAGCAGGGGATGCTGCATACAGAAGAGCATTAGCTCTGGCAAAAGAATTCTTACCTCAGGTATATTAAATTATTTTGATTTTGGTTTTTAGTTTTTACCAAATACTAAGACTGAAAAAGAAACAGCTGTATTAAAGAGAGCTGTTGTGTTGTGTATTAAAAAGCCATACACATTCCTAGTTACGTGACAAGAATAAGAAGTTTTCTCTCTCGTATTGAACTGTGTTACTTGGTAATTATTTCATAGTGAAGAAAAAATCTCTATCAATCCTCATCTCATCATAATTGGTCTGTTTTCATTACATGTTCTTCTTTCAACTTTTAAACAAGAAAAACAATAGTGTGCAGGTCTTATTTTTTAGTATAGCAATTATCTTAATAGGTTATTTTGCTGCTGTTGAACACTTCAGAAGAGAGGCAAAAGGTCCCAGGTAAAAAAATCATAGGAGGCAGAAAAAAGAAGTAATTAGTGAACCACTTTATTGGATCACAAGCATAACAGCTAAAATTTTTCACTGGAAATATAAAATGTTATAGTTTAGATATGGCATTTAACAGTGGTTGTTTGTGTCTTGAACACCCTGGAAAGACAAAAATGAAAAGTACAGTAAAAAATTTTAACAGTGGTTCTGGAAAGTTGATTTATGGCTACAACTTCTTACTGGAATTGCCTCACAAGCATTTGGCTTTTCCCAAATCAGCAGGCCTGAACATCCAGAAGCTGATGGATAGGCACAGGACTGAGACAATTCTCAAAGATATCTTGCTGTTCTGCAGTATATTGGAGGCGAGTGTGGAAATCCTGCTGCTCACTGGGGACCTCAGTCACTCGCAGGAGTGTCATCACTTGACTAGTGCAGGCTTTGCAATAGTGTACTGTAGGTTTGAAGCTTGCAACAATTAATTTGATTTCATGGTCACATATTTTCATGTGTCTCTGTTGTGTGATAGTAGGGACGTAGGGTTGACCTTGCAAAGACCTATAATGATGAATCTTAAGGTGGCCATTCTGAGCCTTGTTTTGAAGGGAATTGATGAACCTTGACAAATGCAGACATACTCAGCACCTTTGAAACATAAATCAAATACAATAATTAGGTTCTTTTGAAAATAGTATACTTTTACTTTTTCTCAGTAGTCAAACTATCAGTTTGAAAACAGATGTCTATTACAGTGATAAAACCCACAACGTCTGATTTATATAATATAAATTGAATGAAAGTCCAAAGTCTAGAGGTCCCAGTACAAGAACATTGATGTGCAGACTCTTCAACCACAATTCTAGTAGGTTTTGATGATATGTGAATAAACTTTTCCTTTCATTTTAGGGACCAGTAGCAATGAGAGTTGCAAAACTGGCTATCAATCAGGGAATGGAGGTAAGAATCTGCATTTTCCATGAGAGTAGGACAGAAGTCAGGCTGGCAACAGTTCTACTGCAGTGAAATTTTTTTTTCTAGAACTCTTTTCAGTTTCTCACTATGTAGTCTTTCAAAAAAGTCTATTTGGTCAAAACTTTCTAAATAATAAAATGCAATTTTTTTTATGTCTCAGACTCCTGAGATGCTGATTTCTGTAACAAGGCTTGGTAACCTCAGGAGTAGTGTACTCTGCTAATTATTAATAGTAGAAAGTAAACATAAACTACTATGAACAAATTGTGTTTCAAATCCCAGGTGGGAAAAATTATCAAAGCATACTCTGTCAAGTCTGTAAAGCTCTCAGTGTTCAGTGTCTAATAAAGTTAAAGGCTGAAGGGCGTAGTATTTATTTTTAATAGTTTAATTGTGGTTAGTGTTAAAATTGTATCTGGAGCCTGATTTCATGTTTGATTCTGATTGCTACTTTATTTTATAAACTATTGACCTAGCTCTAAAGCTCATTAAAATCCAGTTTGGACATGTGTTTTGCTTTGGGTGTACAGATCCTCTTGCTGAGTTCAGCAGGCCTATTCATATTTGAAGTTAGGCTCTGCATCAGGACACCTTGTAGCTCAATCTGGTACAAGAGGAAGGGGATCACACCACATACAACATCTGAATCCAAGAAGATTAATTTGAGAGTGGTTCTTTATTCTTAAAAGTCCTAAAAGCAACCAGTGATATAATTGAGTTCAGGAAAGTGTGACACCAGTAAGTGGTGGCCTGAGAACCAAACTCAGATGTCATTGCACAAAGAGTATGTTTGTTAGCTTTTCACGGCAAGTAATAGTGGAATTCAAGTATTATTTCAGTACCCAAGGTTCTAAATGCTACAAGCTAAGTTATCTGGCTACCAGATAGAATGGATTGAAAGGTCAAAATAATTATGTTTACAGAATTAGGGATGGTAGGGTTAGATGGACTTGGAATGATCATCTGTAGTTCAGTCTTGAGACCCAAGACAAGATGTACTGCATCAAAAGCAATCAAGCCAAATGGTCATCCAAGCCGTTGTTACAAAGCTTCCGTGGCACACATTTCATGACTTCCTTTGATAATTTGTCCTTTGATTCCTTTGCTAACTTACTCTATAGCTTATTTGCCCTTGAAAACTGCTTGTGATGCATAGCCGTAGTCCTTCCAGTGGCCAAGTGGAGAGCTAGTGAATTCTGCAGCATCTGGTACTTAAGACAGGCGGAGAAATAGTGAAGGCAAAATCCAGCCTTTTCAACTGTTCACAAAGAAACTAAATGTATTAAAAATAGATGATGATGATGCAGAATAGCCATTGGCCTCTCTTCTTGCTATTTTAAATTGTTTTAAACTTGATTTTGTGTTTATTTTGTGACATGGTATCCTGTTCTTATATGACACTTTGAAGATACATTGTTTCAGAAAAATTTTTAAATAATCATGCAGTGCATCTTTTCCCCTGTAGCAAATGAGATTATTATAAATGTGCAGGTAGCTAATGGCTTTTACCTAACCAGATGATTTGTAGTAAAGAGCAGACATTTTTTGAGTATATTGTGTACTAGTTATATTGCCAAATCAGGATTCTGTTACAGAAATATTAACTACTCTCACCACAGCATAGCACTGCTGTGTTAAAGTAGCATAGAAGAACTTCGCAGGAGTGTTTTAGTATGTGGCATATAGAAGCACAATATTTATGTTAGCTGTGACAAAATAATATATAATAAATTTTAAAAATTCTTTTAAAAAACGTTGTATTCTTTTCCTCAGGTCGACTTAGTAACAGGTTTAGCAATTGAAGAAGCTTGTTATGCTCAGGTATGTAAATATGATGAGATAAAAAACCACAGAAAACAGGCTTTGTTGGTGCCTGTCATGAAACATGCAGAAATTCAACTAGAAATCACTCTGTGATTTCTTTTGCAAACTTTTTGGCATTTTGTTAAAACCTTCCATCTATTTGGTCTGTTTTTGTAAAGAATTCAAGGAAGGAGGTGTAGCTCAGGACAATAACATTTCCCTGCCAATACTCTTAGGGTGAAGGTAGTGAAGCACTACCAGCCATACACCCAGCCAGTCATACACTACCATGCCAGTCCAAGAACTGCCTTGCTTGTGCTTTGTTTTGATTTAATGTGAAATAACACAGAAGACACTTCGCTAACGTGTACCACTAATGGCATATGTGCTACCCGATAAAAAGTGGAGACAAAACATGGGAATGACGTGTTTAAGATTGTATGTTCTTGGACTTTGAAACAAGTTTTTATGATGGAAATAGAAGCATCAGCATAATGTGCTTATTTAAGATGTGGTAATCAGATTAATAATCTTCTTCCTTGCGAGAAACCCAAAATGAACCCAATCAAAAAAAAAGCCCAACAAACCCCCCAACCTCCCCGCCCCCAAAAAACCTCAAAAGTAAACCCTAGGGAATTTCTTACACTCATCTGTTTGGGGAAAAGGTACTCCTTCTCCACTCAAATTGTTTATCAGCCTTATGTCATGCAATTGAAGTGTCTGATACATTCGTATATCTGACTAGATAGTTTTAATTTTTCTGCTCTATTGTATGTTGCATCTTGGATGCATTGAAGAACTATGATTTGTATGAAAATATTTTTCTTGGTATAGCTTTTGGTGTCAATAATGAATTGTTACTCTGCTCATTGCAGACTATTCCAACAAAAGATAGAATTGAAGGCCTTCTTGCATTTAAGGAGAAGAGACCTCCTCGCTACAAAGGAGAATAAAAGAATCTGATGCCTTTAAAATACAGGGGGATAAAAGTACTTCTATGAGGACCATTAAGATGCACTTTGCATCCGCACCTGGAGTATCACAATCACCAAAGTAACAGAAAATCATAATGATGTTACAACATTTTGAATGTGTCGTTACTTGTACGAAGCGCAGATAGAAATGTGTGTCAGCTCATGCTCATTGCAGTTCCTCATGGTTGATCTGTGTATTGGCAAAGTCACAGGTTCATGCAGCATTTTTAAAATTTCACATGTATGAAACATACCATTTCACAATTGAAAAAGCTTTGTAAATTCTTTACATAGACAAAGTGTATCTGTGATGTTAAGCATAAATCTGCTATATCATTTTATCAAAACAAAAGCAACTACTGAACACCAAAAATAAGAAATTGTACCAAATATGCATTTAAATGATTCTCATATCAGTAAAAATTATATTTGCATATTCTACTGTAATATCTATATTATTAATAAAGCTAGGGGAAATGAAAATTATTATCATTTAGAAAATGTTAAGCTTTGTTTATCTTACTTAGACTATTCTAAGCAAAATGAAATTGACTTTAGCACTTCATGGTGTCCTTTTGATAAAGTTGTTGCCATTACATTAATTTAATTCATTAAATGAAGACGTTTTTGAGGCCAGCCTTTAATTATACATTCTTGTATGTTGAACCTGTCTTTGTCTTGCATTTTTTTCTAACATATCATCTGATCAATACTGTCGGCTGTGAAGGAACTTTATTTTACCTGCCCCACTTATTTTAAATTTTTGATGGTTGTATTAAAGATGGTTGTGCAGGGGTGTGACTAATGTGCTCTTATAGAACCTAGAATTATCTTAATCTCCAGAATATTCCTTTTGCAGGTTTTATGAATGTATATTTGTATACAACAGGGATGATATTGAAAGGTTCTTTATTTTGTGGTGGCCTCAGAGTTCTTTTCATACATTGAAAGAGAAGTGCAGTAGGTTAGAAAATAAGAAAACTGTTGTGATTCATACTGTGTATTTGCAGTGGACACAGCATATACAGCGAATGTCTGGAAATAACCTTGTAGAAAGTATTTTTGTTAATCTCACTGGAAAATAAACATGTCTTAGCAGTCCAAGGCTGTGTTTTCATATGGAAACAAATTTATTCATGCTGGGTTACCATTGGCTCATGAAACTTGTGCATGCTTTGCTGTTTCTGCAACATTACCTATGGTCACTGTCCATATCTATGATGATAAAGCAGCTCATCAACATGAAATGACAAGAACTCATTTAAATTCATATTTAGACATATCATTACATGTAAATTGATTATAACTGGTAGAGCTCACACTTTGTTGACTGGTAAACTTGCTGAGTCGATCATTTCTTGCACAATAATTTGCAAATAAAGTACTGGTACTTGTTTTGATAGTCATATAAAGCCTAGAGGGTCATTTTCTTGTGTTTTTGAAATGCTAACATGTCATTTTCATTTTTACTGACTAGGAAATAATTATGTTAATAGGAAAAAAAATATTAAGTCTATGCTGATGGGTTTCTGTTTCATAGCATTGATACACAGTCTGGTTATTGAGCTGCCTCTTTTTCTACCAAGCACTGATTAAGTAGCATCTGTGAATGTCTATTCAAAAACATCTAATAACTTTAAATACTGTGGCATAAGACTCTGTAGATTTGTGCCTTTAACTAGTAGTTTTGATCTCATAAAATAATTTTGCTGTCACGGTGGTCTCTCCATTCCTTTTCTCAGAAGAAGATAGTGTCATATCTTAGCAATTTAAGTCCCTTCTTTGAAGTCAACAGTTTGAAGATTATTACAAAGTGAGTATCAGTAAGACAGTTTTTAAAGGTGCTTTGGAGTGATGCTGAAATAGTTCTGGAAGAGCAATATTTTAGCAAAAGATGTTTTAATCACTTACTGTCTCGTTCATTAAGTGATGTGTTATGATGGCTGCAGTGCTTATGATTAATAGCAATGTTAGAACTCTGCTTCCACAAGAGGGTTATTTGTAACAGAAATGTTCATGTAAAGGCTGACTTTTCCTTAAGAAAAGTATGATCTGGCAAATCCTCCTTCAAGCACGTACGCTCAACTCTTTCAGTTCCTGGTAAAGCCATGCCTTTTTCCACAATACCTCATGGGTGAGTGAGCCCGGGTCTTCACTGGTTTTCTGAAAGATTATCTCATGGTCCCTATGCATAAGCAGCTTTTTCTCATGTTCTTGTCGAGCTCAAGTAGATAGTGAGTTCTTCTGCACTTCACTGAGTTGGATGTTGAAAAGTTATAACACAGCTAAGTCCATTACCTTTAGGCGATAACTTCTCAACATTTGTAAGTTCAACTTAGTAAATTGCCTAGAAATTCTCAGTTTCATGCAGAAATTAATGTGTGACTTTACATAACACATATCATTTTACCCTTTAATCTAGCACACCATTTGTATTTTCCATATTACTGAAGTAACTCACATTCTTTGAAGTTTTACTAAATTTCTGAATAAAGTTTTCATGATTGTCTGCATGGCTTTTGTCAGTTCAGTGCTTTTGAGTAGCTCACCTGTAATGAAAAGAAGGTGTCTTTTTTTTTACTCTAAGGTTATGTAATGATACAGTTAAGTACTTTTGGAGATGTTTTCTATGGAACCTTTTTATGACAGTTGCAGAATCATTGGTGCCCAATTATTGTTGAAATTCTGTCAGTCTATGTGAAATTAGTCCTAGTCCTCTGATATGAACCTACATCAAGGTTCATATCAGAGCTTTTCTAGAACTGCTTTTAACCAGCTGCATTCAGAAAAGTAAACATCAGGATGTATCATTCTCAGCTGCTTCATATTTTACTTAGTCATTGCTCTTTGATGCATTTACTCGTAGTCACATTTGTTGAAGAGATCAACACAGGAGAGAGCAGAATATCATGCTGCTTGGAATCTGGTTTTGTGAGACTTTGGGAGTAAAGTAAGGGGTTTTGGCACTAGTGTTACTCCACATTCCAAACCCAGCTCACAGATGCAAAGTGAAAAAAGTAGTTAAAATCTTAATTTATCACTGCATAGTCTTTACTTACTATTTTTTAATGCAAGAAAATCCCTGAAAAGGTGTCTACTGAGATTAATGAGCAGATTTATTTACAATTTTAAAAAATGTACTCACAAAATCATTGTTTTTGTAATGTGCATTGAACAAGATATGCTTTCATGTCTAATTTGTGGAACTTTACCCTTGTTCTTGCACCTAATGACACTGCTGAAAAGCTGTAGGGCTTTATTGTCTGCTGAGGCTGATACAGTCTGTGTACTCAAGGTGTGATAAAGTTCATGATGATGGGATTAAGATGTTCTTTTTCTGCACACTTTTAGAAAGACAATTATCTCCAAAAATTAGAAGAAGAATAATTGTGAGAAGATGAACCAAAAGAAGAGTTGTGTTCAGCTAAAGGTAATAAAATTCCTCTTGTGTACATTGTAGGATTACGACTAGCTTTTCTAATAGTGCGTTTTTTTTTTTGTATCTGTTGGCTTTTCTTTCCTCCCAAGTCTCAGACATGAGTGCAGGGAACACTAAAGAATTTGTATGGGTTGTTTTCACTTTAGGAACCTTGGTATTTTATAAGCAAAGTTAGTAGAGTGTAAAAAAATTTCCTGAAATGTCTTTGAAAGATGTAATCAGAAATTACCATGTTATCACTAAAGATTAGGTAATACACCTTTTTTATTATTGATGTAAGTCATGTTCTGTTTCAGCCTTGGAACCAAGTTGAATAGGAGTTTCTGTAGTTATGCAGAAATGTGCTGTGTTTATACAATGTGTTCATTATGCTTCATGATGTATGTGCATGTATACTGCCATGTCATACACATGCATATCTATCTGTGTGTGCATATATATGTGTGTACATGTAAATAAAATTATCCAGACTGTCAAGCAAGATCAAATCAATCCCTCAGGATGTGGTAACAGCATTCTGCTTCAGGAAGTTTTGAATTTGTTTGTGTGAGAGCACAACCACCAAAACAGTGGACCCCACACAGCACATACCATGACTGCTACAAGTGACCATACTTACCATGTGTTCTGTAGCACAGAAACTCTGCTACAGAAGCAGCAGGCAAGTAGTGTGGGGATGCATGTGTGTTACCGTATATCTGGTCATATATGTATGGTAATTCAAGCCTAGAATAAATGTAGTAGGAGTCAAAGTGAGTTCTTGAGTTTCAACAAAGGTGTGGCATCCAGATAGCACATTCCTCCTAGTCCTATAATATCATTTTCTCCTGCAGTTTGGAGAGGTCTGCTGCAATCCTGAGCAGCTCATTAATCAGCCACTGTCACAGATTATAAGATCAGTGTCTGCCCCCTTTAAATAAGTCTAGACTTAGATTTCGTCTTCATCTTTTATCTAGTAGATAATTCTTCCAAGGACACACATTCATATGGGAAGAAATATGAAGTATGTTAAAAGAATTTATTACAGAGGGTGTGAACATTCTGTGTCAAAGCTAACTCCTATTGCAATACTTGAGTTCAAAATAGTACATTAACCCTCTAAGGCATAGTCTGTACGTGTATGTTTTTAAACTCTTCAAAGTTCTGCCTAGTGAGTACTATCCTTTGATTATAATTTCTGAAGCATATGCTAATAAAGTCTTTGTAACATTAAAGAGCTGAGAATATGGTGCAGTTTTCTGGTTGCATAATATAACCACTTTCAGAAGAACACAGAGAGTTTGTTATTTTTGTAAGGAACTTATACATCAAATTGTTGGTTCTTTATTCTGGCAACTGCTAATTGATTTAACATTTTCTCTTAAGCATAAGGGACTTTGTGATATCATCTTTGGCTCAATTCTTTTTAGTATGTTAAAAATTCTGATGCCAGTTGTACAAATTTTTAAAAAATGTGTCTCTACCGTGCAGCTTAGAAAGACAAAGTTAAAAAATATAATTGTAAGGATAGAGTTGTGAAGGTTGGGCTTTCATGACATATGAATGTTAATAATACATCTGTATGCTTGTGTGGAAAGTTTGACTCAGCACCTTTTGTGTAATAAGTCTTTACTGCTGGGGCTGTTGTCTTCAAAGCAGAAGTATTTTTGTAAATGCGTGTGAGTATCCCCAGCTAGTGACCCCTGAGGGTGTGTGGTTCATGTTGTCCTGCAGTTATCATCTTTTGGCTACCCCTTCCAAGTAGGGGTGAAAGGAGAAGAGAGCCAAGGAGCATGTTTCTAAGAAGCAGTGGGTCTTGAAAGGATGGGTTCAGACCGCATGTTTAAGTCATAGTTCATTTCAACACAGTAATTTCTAGTATCTTCATGAGCAGCTCCCCAAATTGGATCTTTCTGCACTGGTTGATTACAGCACCTGAGTTCTGTACCCAAATGACTAGTAGAGATCGTAACCTCCAAACGTGATTCCTAGAGTGTCTATATAATAGATGAAAGGAGGTGGGAGCCACAAAAATGGCGTAACAAGAAGGATTCTGCCTGAGATACTTGTTTGTAAATGAACACATGGACATTGGGTTTTTACACTTTGGATGGAATGAAATTCCTTTCTTCATTTTGGATTTTACAAATCTTATCTGACATCAGTCCTTTTTTAAAAAAGTGAAGAGGATATGCTATAGCCCTTCCATCTGTATAACTGCTCAGTAGTTGAAGGACTCATGAAACACCAAAGCAACTCAGTTTCTGCTCTCTCCTTTCACTTAATGGACATGAGACAGTAGTAGTGACCTGTTCACTAGATTCTCTGAAGTGACTCATGATGGAATTTCTCTAATTACTTATTCTACAAGTTAATTTATTGGGATGTAGAGGTGATGATATCCACCTAATAGTTTAGAGAGGTAAGGCCTGTCTGCAGTTCCCTCATGCAGCATCACACTGGTTTTATAACAGATGCTGTAGCAAGGATCAGAGTCCTGTTCACTTTCCTCTGATCCCCAGCATCTCCTTTGTACTGAATGGTGTCCTGTGTGCTGAGCATGAAGGTGTTTATTGAGTCAGACTCCTTAGGTGTGGAAGGTTTAGTTCATGAATCCCAAAAGGCCTTGGATATGGCACTTTCTAATTGCTGTTGCCTAATATCATCACTTTCTCATGCAAAATCTCAGCACAAATTTTGAGAATCTAAGTTTTGGACTCAGACACCTATATATCTGTATAGACATAGTTTTGTGATTGTGCTTCTAGTCTGCTTTACTCTTTAGGATTCTTAGTTAAACTTGAAAATACTTCCCCAGTGTAAGCAAGGGATATCAGAAATCACTTTTGAGCCATTGCTATCATATAATAGATCACATGATAGAAGCGACTTGCTGTTAACAGGTGATGATACTTATGGATACTGGCTACCCCTGTCTGTACCAGCTCACCAAAGTAGTCAAGGCTGTCATCATTGAGAGAGAAGGAAACACTAAGCAAGTTAAGAGGGGAGGTGGTGTAGGAGCAGCAGGGACTTGGGTACAGTTGGCTGTGCTTAAAAAGTTGTGTGAAACTGGTTATTCCAGCTCAGTAGCCTGATTCTGCCAACAGACACGAAGTAACTGTGTGCAGGACTCTGTGTGTGTGTGTCTGTATGCATACAGTATAAAATGTATGTCCATATGTCCAGTCTGCTTCCAGCACATAGTTTTAAGGTTATTCATAGCAGCTTTTAAAGCATCGATTCAATTTCTAAAATAGTTCACTAAAACCACATCTCCACAGGTATGTGTGTTTAGAGTTACAAAAACATTTTGCCCTATACATGTTTTTATATTTCATGTAATTACAGCATATTTATCTGAAGTATTTCGCAAGTATAGTTTTGTGTAATACTGGTAGGAGATTAAGTAATAGCTGCTTACTAGCACTATTGCACAAGAACATCAAATGTTATTATGATGTTCCGAGATTTGAGGTACCAAGCATGCTTTTGGCTGCTTTGCTCCTGTGACCTTTATGCTCTTCTGGTTAATACAGCAGTCCTGTAACAATGCACATGTTTTCCTTTACACAAATGCCAGTAACCACTTGAGCAGGGCACTTGATTCCAGTTTTGATGGGCGGTGCCTATAATGGACAACGGTAGTGTATCCAAGCCAAGTTGGCTATCTTTGTGCTTTACAGTGCCAAAAACTTCAAAGCTTCTTCCTCTAAGAACTCTAAAGCAATACAAGTTTGTGTTTCTTCATATCATCAGACTTAATTATTGGCAATAAGCAAATGCTGGCAGGAGCGGCACATCACATGGCTCCATTTCTGCTTTAGAAAAGGTCAGCATATGGCATAAACACTTTGCTGTATTATGCAGCCTTGTACTCTGATCACATAACACATGCTTCAGAAAGCATTATGCAATGTTAGACTCACTGATTAATGACTGCTTGCACAAGAAGTTTTTCATTACCCCAAATGCTAGCATCCTGGGAATGATTAACTTTGTGACATAACTCTCATCACATAAATATGGAAGATTCAAACATAGCCTCAAAATAACGTGTTTCAGAAATAACTGAACACTTTCCTGCTTAGTACTGTGTAAAATATTTGATTAACAACTGCTTTAAACCTTCAGAGTTGAATAGAAAAACCTATTTGTGAGAACTGAAAACAAGATTTATTTCTAGGGTTTAAAGTTTTACCCAAGATGAATTTTTGCACACAGCAGCATCTCATTTGCAATGTTTTTCCTCTGCTTGTGTAAGTTTGAATTTCCTGAGAAAAATCTGTGCCAACTATTTTCAGTGTTCAGCCAGTGAGTTAAACAGAACAAGTCGAATCTAGCCCTTATTTAGACCAGCAACTGCATGTATGTGAAATGACTCAGTTCAGTGTGTTCAGTGGTACAGTACATACAGTTGTATGCTTAAATCAGCATAGTTATAGGACATTAAGTTTGCAAAAATTGCTGATGTTTCTACAGGCAGAGTAAGAAAGCAACGTGTGCTCCCAAATGAAGTATCTTGCAAACTTATAAACTGAACATTGCTACAGATTCATATTTAACATTTTCATATTCTATTGATTAATCATTACATGGTCAAATGATGCAGATTCCTATGTTAAAAAGCATCATAACAGTACATCACTCATATTATCATCTTCAGGATGTACAGAAAAGGAAAAGCCTATAAAAATAAATGTTCCTTACCATGTTCCCTCGCATATGAAGATTCATCCCTGGTTTTGAAGTAATTGCTACAAGTTATCTATGTTTCAACAGCTTTATTAAGGAGAAGGTCGGTTTCCCTGCTTGGAAATTCAAGATCAGTGTTCACAAGGAAATATCTATATTACACTCCCACTTACTAATTTGCCTCTAAATGTCAGACTTTAAAAAAAAAAAAAAAGACATCTGCTTTTTTATGATTCCCTCTCCTGTAAGTAATTCTGCTCATGAACTGTCACATTAAATGAAACTACTTAAAGCCCTTGTAATATGGGGGATGGTTTAGGATGCCACCACATTAAGGCATGTGTGCCATTTCTTCAGAAATAATCTTCATTGAGAAAAAGTAGAGAAGGTAAACATTGACCTTCAGTTTGTTCACTTTAGTTTTTGCCTTTTTCTGCATTCCAACTCCTACAAGCAGTAGCAAAGGCTAAAGGAAATGGCCTCTGACTAAGCATTAGCTACCAGTGTGCCCTCATTATAGCTGAGGGCTCTTATTCTCGCCTAGCCTACGTGCAGAGCCAGCTAGTCTTTCAGCTGTGATGACGAAATGCCATGCATTTCTTCCTGGAATAGTACGCAGATAAGAGGCCACTTGTTATGCTGAGGTTTCAGATGAACTCCACTAAGGGTTTCAAAACACTCTGTCACAATTATATCAGGTTTCTTTAGCAACCAATTCATTTCAGAGACTTTTAAGATAAAAAGGGAAGAGATGTTAGTTTATTTTCCCTTGTGGTTTCACTGTTTAAACTTTTACAGGATATGACTGGATAGTTTATACATGGCCTGAATTTATTAATTTTAAAGAAAAATAGCAGATCAAATTGGATCCGTTTCTCTCTTGAAGTTCACATTATTTGTAGTCCCCTCTATGTACCTATAACTTCAGAGAAGAATCAAAATGTCTCATACCTGTGATGTGCTGCTAGAACGGTCCTGCTGTGCAAACTCAGTTGCTGAGTACATTGAACTTGTTCTGGGTCCAGCAAAAGCTGAGAGTTTTGGGAACCTTGCAGCACAAAAGGTTAATCTTTTATCCTGGAGTTGGGTTCAGATTCTAGGACATATGTGCACAGTACGAGCCCAGTTGGCCTAAGCGTTACTTAGCAGTGGTGGGAGAACCTGTTTGTGAGATCATTTTGCAGCCTTGGCAGCCATTTAGTTGATTCCCTGCAGTAACAAAGGCAGCTTTAGTGGAATCAAACAAATCATGAAATTGTCCAGACTGTGAGAGAAGGAAGAATCCATGAAGGGTTTGTTTCAAACCAAGCAATACTGTTAGAGCCAGCAGCAACTATATGCTCTTGAAGAAAGGAATAAAGTGTCTGATAGGCCATGGATCCTGTGCAGGTTAAATAGGTGTCTTTGCTCACCCATAGACTCTAAAGAAACATTCAGAATCTGTGATATGCCCCATTTCCATTGTATCTGAATGCCACTTTAGATAGATGTAGTGAGTAGGAAGGAGAGTCTTACGATGATAAATCTGAGTAAGTCACGACCTAAATAAGTATTTAATATGAAAAAAACTAACCCAGCCCAAAATGGCATCGCTCCTTTATCACTTCCCCTGCAATTCTCAACATTTACTAGTATCTTATTAACTGGGAACTAAAAGCTCAATTCAATTTCCTTTTAAGACAACAAAATTTTCTTTTTCCATTTACATAATGGAATTTGGATCAGGTCTTACTTCTGTAATCTTATTCTTTTAATGCCTTCCAAATAAATGTGTAATTCCCAATGAGATCACTAGGAATCTTGGCTAGTCATAGTCTGTTTTGTTTTTTTTCTGCAACTGTTTTTCAGTGAAGAGAGTCCCCTTTGAAAATGTCCAGGGAACACTAAAGTTTTTAAACCCACCACTTCCCTTAATTACTTTTTTCTTCCCTTTCTTGGAAAAGTTCCTTTCTTTAGTTACTACTGACTCAGAAAAAAAATGAGAATGAATTTCCCTCACAAATAGAATATTTCTTAATTGTTTACTAGAAATGGATGATACTTGCACATTACTTTGAAGAATTCCTGTCCCTGCCAAAGCAGGATGTACTGACAAAGCATAAGTTTCTCTGTGATTTTTCTGCTCTCTTTTTGTCAAGAAGTTAGCATAAATACTGCTGCTGCTGCAGTGATCTAGCAGGTCTTTTAAATGTTATATAATTCACTTCACTTCACAAAAATTCTGATCCACTAAGTATAAATATGAATTATGGACATCTCCTTTTTTGAACTGTTGCTGTTGTGAAGTTTGATTTTAAATAACTACAAGATGAACCTGTTAGAAATGGTACTTGTTAAATACTACTACTTCCAAAATGTCTTCAGTTTGTAAACTTGTTTATCCTATGTTTCATTTGAAGTATCTTGCAGTGTCTTATCTCATTCTCTATTTTAGAAGATTTAGTCTTAACCTCTGAAAAAGATGTTGTTTCAATGGAATATCATGGGGGAAAAAACCAAACTAAACTACCTTTCTTGAAAATTATGCTAAAAAGATAAATGCTTTTCTGGGGTTCAAAACCTGGAAATATTTTAAACTAAAATTACTACAATTGAAAATTTGTCATCTTTAGTGAAATCACAGAACTAGTGAACACCATCCCACAAGCACACATACTAGTGAAACTGGTTTTCTCCTCCTCTTTGCCTTTGCCACCTTCTGCCCATTCTTTTGTACAATCCCTGCTCCCATATCCCCAGTATTCCCTGCTGAGGAGGGGGATGTGTGCCATCTCACCTTGGGTATGTGCTGTTTGTGGCTAGAGCCCTCGCAGAAAGTGTGATGACCAAGTTTTGGAAGGAAGGAAGGAAGGAGGATAAGGACTTCAGCTTGAGCCTTTTTTCCTTCATCAAGCCACTTTTCATGGAAAACTTATGGATCCTCCTTCTCCATGTCTTTCAAGCTCAGTTTACATTGTGTAAAGCTCAAAAGATGCGGGTGTGATAGTGATGCCATGTTGTTTTCTAAAGCTATTGATGCATGGGTAGAGCATAGGAGAGAGAGGCTGGGTTTTGCCTTGTTGAGCAGGCAGTCATTCGAGCTGTCAGAAGCACAGACGCTAAGGGATGGGGAAACTGCTGACAGGCTTCAACCAGCGAGCAAATGTCCAGGTCCTGGGACATCTTGAACTGACATAGGGATTCATTATTAGCTGTATCCAAACTAGCCGGATGCAAACAACCTCAAATTTCTTTACATGCATTTGCAAATAATGCTAACATGCTAATTGCAGAATAGCTCTAATGGGCATTAACAAAAAAAAAAAAAAGTCTCTACAAATTAGAATTATTCCCACCTTAACTAAATCAAAGTTAAAGAAAGAAATGGGAAGAGTCTTTATTGTGCTGTAAATATCAGCAGCTTTATTCTAAGTCTTAAAAGCAATAGCAATAGCAGTTTCCAGTTAGTCATTCGTGACTGGAATGTAAACAATTTATGCTGGTGATAACTGATAAATAGGTATATTGAACACTTACAGGGGTGTTGTGACCTTGCAGTATTGTTTGGTGAAATAAATAATGTTTACAAGTAATATTGTGACTTTCAGTCTTGCTGTGAAAGATGTAAGAGTTGGGGGTAGGCTTTTTATGCCTATTATCTATTCTAGAGAGAATTATTTAATTTCTAGAAGCAGATGGTGATTTTTAAGCCCACTGCTATTTTGGTGTACTTTAAAAAAAGAAGAAAAAAGCCCTAAAAATAGACCTAAGTTACCATATCCAGCAAAAAAAAAAATACATTGTCAGCGCTTTACTCTGCTGGGCTGAAAACAAATCTGTCAGCAATTTCTTTGGGTTAAAGTATCTGAGCACTGTGGGAGGGAGCAATTTTTCTAGGTTTCTGGTGGTTTTTGGTTTGGTTGGCTGGTTGGTTTTTTAAAGAAAGCATTTTAAGTGGTTTTGTAACAGAGTCCATTTAAAGCTTTATGTATCAAAAAATTACCATCTGTTGTTATAAAGACACTTTATCAAATTGATGAAACCTGCACTCCAGTTAATGTTGTGGATCAGCTGCATGAATTAGACTTAAAAGTCTGAATCAGTCTGAAATCAACATCTTCAGCTCTGCTGGAACAGACATTAAAAATCAACCCATTTTCTGTAATTACCAAAATGAAAATGAGAGTGACAGTTATTCATGCAGAGAAAAAAAAGCTCTGGTAATGCATCTCAGTCAAATAGGGCTCTTGTGTTTGCCTTATAATTTAATAAATTTCTTTTACTAAAAGTGTGGTTTGACAAAATTACTGAATGGGAAAGGAATAAGACTTTTGGATTCCCTGTGCACCTACAGGTGACTGATGTAACAATAGACTGACAGTACAGTATTTTCAGAAGTATTTTCAGTATTAGATGATTTTGGCATAACTCTTAGCATAAGGACAAAATATATGGGTTCAGGTAAAAGAATGTAGTGTCTGCTATCTCTATAGCACATTAATGTGTTCTAAAATGATGGATGCAGAAAGCTGAACCAAAAACAGCTCTCTAAGGTAGGTATTTCATTTTAGTGATCTCAGTGCAAAAGATTTTGTCTGGCAACATTTGTATCTGAGGTACAGCTCCTTAGAGTCAAATACTGTGGTGTATTAAGAATTCTTATTATTTTTTGGAGGTTGGCAAGATCAGTAATTCCCCAGATCAATATTTTATTTTACTAATTCAGTGCTGTGAATGCTCACTTCCTATCTGGAGGTGCTCAGATAGATGTAGTTGTGCTAGATATCCCTGCTGACAGCATCAGCTCCTTTCCATTGACTGCTGAGTTCACTTAGGCTCCATAGCTTGGTCTTCATTCATACCTAAGTTACATGCTTACAGCGAGCAGTATGGCACTTCTTCTCAGGAGTTCAGCATGTGCTCCATGGCAGACCTTCCTTCAAGGCCCCTTGAACTTCACTTTTCAGTTTGAAAAGCTGTCTCCCTGTAGTTACATTATCAGTAATGTTGGCAGCTGGGAAGTAGAATCCATTGGGCTGAAAACCAAATTGACTGAAGTACTCCTGGAGAGAAGCTCTAGAGCATGCAAGCTGTCATGAAAAGGAAAGGTGGGAGAGGAGCCTCTGAGACAAGTTTTGTTGTAGTGTACTGAAGAGTACACCTACCTCCTGTGTGCTGAAGACCCTGAACTCTGCCCTGACCTGCGACTTCAGCTCTCAGATCCATCTCGTGATACCCAGCACTGAGTGTACAGTTTAATATGAGATCTTACCTACAGGAGCCTGATGCTCCAAGGACAGGTAGATTGTACGTGCATAACATCTGCAGAGTGTGCTAGGGTCATGGAAGTGCTGTAGATTACAGATAGTTTTAAGGAATGGTCATAGCTGGGAAGGTATACATATAGATACTCCAGTGTCAGTCTGTTGCTCTGTGTTTCGTATTTATAAGTGTGCTGTAGTTGGTGCCACACACGTCTGTGTGTTTGCTCACGTGGTGGAATCACACTGTGGCCTGACCTGGATCTGGCCCTGCCCAGCACCCTAGGACTAGGTGGGACAGACTAGGTGAGTTAGAGGGGAAAAAGGAAACCACATGGAAACAGTCTTAATTTCTTTTTAGAGTGGTGAACCTGTGTGTGTTTTTTAGAGTGGTGAACCTTCTCTACCTTCTAACCTTGCACAGGCTTGACATTTTTTGATCACAATTCTCATTATCTCAGTATTATCTTCTAAAACTGATCCTGAACCTTCTTGTCATCTTCCTTATACCCTAAGCATGGATATTTCTGTTGTCTTTCCCTACAGTACCAGATTAATTCCCTTCTCACACCAACTCTTTGGTGAGTATTAAAAGCTTACCTTTCCTACACAGATTCACTATCTCACAATCCTGAGACGAGAGAATCTGTGGGATGATGGAAAGTGTGAAAAAATGCCTGATGCTGCCACGAGAGGCATATGATTTACTGTGGTGCTTGTGCTGAGGCAGCCAGCAATCTGATGCTTAACTCCACTGAGGGTTAACTTCCCTAGGTACAACCACATGGTCTGTGATGATTTTGAGATAAACTTTTGGTTATGCAGTCAGCCACTGTCTTTGCTAGAATTAAAAAAAGAGGAAGATGAAGTGTGAAACTGTTTTTCATGCGAATATTGTCAGTCACATCACCTTAACCCAATGATGATCTTAAAGGAGAAGAAGAAAAGAAGTCACTAAACAAACAAATTACTATGGTTTTGGCTGTAGGATTTGCTTTGCAAGCATAAGCATTTGGCAAGTTTCTACATTTTTCTATTCAAGCTGATTTGAAAGCTGAGGAAAAGAATCAAAGTCAAGGATATTGAGTTCCTCTGGCCTGAAGAGAAGGTCGGAGATCTACCTCCCTAAAAAAGAGGCACAAATTTTGGGTTTTAAGGGAATCTTTGTTTGAAGAGAACAGGAAATGAGCAGAAATTAAACTACACAGAACTTATTGTACCTGGTATTTTTTTGTAAAAGGATGTAAACTGATGAAAGGTATGTCATTTTTTGTTTATCTGTGTGTATCTATATAAGCACAAGGATATGTAAGTACTTTTCACAGCTCCAGGTCTTCAGCATCTGTCAGGATCTCCAGGTGCATGTAAGTTATCTGAATCCTACAGCTTTAATTGCATAACACAGACATATTACAAAATATTACCACACCAAGATCGTTTACATTATTTCATAACAAAAAGAAATACTATTACAGAACATTTTTACCCTTAAGGGAAAACTACTAATTATTTAAAACATTGTCTGTATGTGTGTTTGTATTTGTTGTATAGGGGTATATGAACCTCATTATGATAAAACGTAGGGGTGGATTAAAGCAGGATCCGTGGGATACAGCCCCAAGGTCGGAGGCGTTTCAACAGACAAGAATGTGAGAAGCTATGCAGGAAGTACCAGTGTGGTTGATTATAGTGTGCTTATTGGGCTCATGTTGACCATTTAAGTTGAGGGGAAAGCAGCCCTTTTGGAGGGAAGGCTGTGTGAAAGGTTGTCGTAGGCATGGTCAGAGGACTTTGGTGAACAGCAGATATTTGGGTCTCCAGGTGGAATCCAGACACTGGTGTTAAACTTCTGCATTCTCTAGACTGCAAGTGAATTGCTGACACTTCTAATACAAATTAATTCAGTTACCTGTTTTCTCTGTTCAAGTCCATATTTGTTCCTTCCTGTAAGGCCACAGTACAATTACTTGGCTCTTGCCTATGCCTTCCCATGTTGAAGATTTTTTCAGTGTATAAAATTTTGTTGGTTTTTTTTTTTTTTACATAACTGGTGAGAAGAAGACTTGTGTTCTTGTTCCTGCTCATATGATTGCTTCCATACTTCATTTAGTGACCAAAATTAACAACTCCCCACCCTCAGGTGGGTTTTCCAGTTTGCTGCCCATGTGGGCTCATTTGTTTCCACATGTGTTCATGCGTATCCTACATCCACACCAGTAATTTGCTGGTCAGTAGTGCAATTCTAGTGGTTTGGAAGATTCAGCTCTCTAGGCTGAAGCACCACTCAGGATGCTTTCCTGTGAAATGAAGACTTATGGCTCTTCAGGAAAAGAGGTGGTGACTTATGATGTCCCATATCCAGGGTACACCATATCACCTACAGCTGTGCTGAAAAAGAAGGTGAAAAAATGCTATTATTTTTTGGCGTCAGCCTGACCCAATGAGTGGACTAGATGTATGGTGACATATTTGTGTCAGACTCAACCTCTTCAGGGGCTGATAGGGGGAACAGCTAGTTTCTGTGTTTTAAGGCAAGGGCTTGGCCATGAATGATCTATCTAAATCAGCTGTCTAAATCAACTAGATCAAGACAGTTTTAAGCTATTCTGGAGTGCAAAATCTAGCACAATCCTGTAAGGGTTCAAGTGCTTTCATGGACAGACTAGAGCTGAGCATTTTGGTTTTTTACTTCTGAGGATTGTAATGTGGATACACAGTTTTTTGTTGTCTCTGACAGTCAGAATTTGCTTGAGTTTAGGATTTGCAAAATACTGGGTTTGATATACAGGCCTAATTATTTTATAGATTAGGGTTTATTTCTCTGTATCCTGGCTCCCCAGAGAAGTGGTCACATTACCAAACCTGTGTGAGTTCACAAAGTTTTTGGACAATGCTTTCAGGCACATGGTGTGATTTATTCGTAGGGTGTCCTACACGGGGCCAGGAGTTGGACTTATGATCCTTATGGGTCTCTTCCAACTCAACATATTTTATGATTTAATTATCCTAATGGGATTAAATGTGAGATACAAAAGACTATCTGTGAAGTGCAAGGAACTCCACTAGAAGACGATGTCTGGTGTATACTGGTGGGAGATGTAGCACATTGTGGCAATGGACCCTCAAGATTTTTTAGTTAAAACATGCATCTGGTCTCAAACATAATTTTTCAAAGCGCCTTTTAGGGCTTTTTATTGTTCTCTCCAGAATTCTAGATTAATACAGGGAGACTAAAACATAAAACCCCCAAAAAACAAACAGAAGAGCCCCTCCTACAAGTGGTACTTGGCATCTTCTATCCCTCTATCCTTCTAGGGACCCTTTATCCTCTGCCATTCTTGGGACCTTCTATCCCTTTCATGGAACACCAGCAAGAGGGGGTGTTCTCAGAGGGCAAACCAGACTCTGGGTGACAGACAAGAGCACACTGTCCACAGTCTCCTTTTCATGGCTCCCTGCCTTAAATTCTCACCTGCTGAGCTGGAACGGGGGAGTTAGCTTGATGGAATGGAAACTTCACTGTTAGTTGGAGGAATTCCCCTCACAGGTCAGGAAGTCCCTTCTTGGTCAGATGTTGTAAGGCAGCTTGGGAACAAATGTGTGCTCTGCTGCCATCTTTCTCCTCCAGCTGAACTCTATCTATTGGGAAAGGGGTCTTTATGGTATGTAGAATTGGCCTGGAGCTTAACAGGTGACACTAGCAATCAGGGTATGCAAGATGTTTCTGATCTTGCTGTTGCATTGCATGTGCAAAAAAGAGTAATACTTCACCCCAGTGTGACAGGTCTTAATTCCTTTATGCCATCTTGAGGCTTTCTAATTCAAAGAAAAGTGGTAAGTGTAGCTTTTGCAGGCCAATGCTGGGAAATAGTTTGTGCTTGTTCTCATTCACCTGTTTCCACATAACAGAGGCTTCTTGTGAAACACATCAGATGTTATTATAGAAGTGCACAGCTTAAAGTTCTGCATGATTTTGTGGCAGCTAGCAACATCTAAATGTTTCCCACACCTCTCATCTATATCCTACAACCACTGCTGCCTTGTGAGTCCCCATATCCCTTCTTCTTCCTACAGCCAGGTGCCCCCACATCTCAGCTACCTGTAAGACAATATTTGACTGCCCATCCACGCAAAAGACAGGGGTCTTCCATCTGTTTGACCATTCAGGACATATTTTCACTTGGCAAACGTGGATCAAAGTTGTAACTTGGTGTACCATGTCTGACCTGTTTGTCTTTCAAGCCTGGTGCATCACATTTTTCTTTCTTTGCTTACCTTAAATACAAACATACCTCTGCAGATAGGAGAGAAGACAAAACTCCAGGGTTGGTCAGGTTACCCAGAGCTACTAACAGAGAAGTCTTCATAAAGAATTTGCAACTGCAGCTGGTAGTCAGCTGGACTCAATTTGTGAGTGATTGAAGGGAGCTAGAGATGCAGCAGCTGAGAGAGGTCTTGCTTAAATAGCATATATGATGTGCCAGCACATGCCCACTTCACTACCATTCCTCAGAGTAGCCTTCCCTTACAGTATTCTTTGAACTGACTTGTAGGACTGCACTTGTCAACTATTTCAATAATCAAATAGATGACACCTTTTCGTACAATTGTTTATATTATCAGAGTTTTCATCCTTGAAAACGAGAATAAAACACGTGTATATATTAAAAAATCTCATGTAATATATCAACTGCCTGTGGGGGCAATGCCTATGTGCCTGTGTCTATTTAATAGCTGTAAAGTAAGAATTTGCATGAACTGTTGCTGGTTTTTTTGTTATCCAAGTCCTTTTATATTGGAATTATGATGAACTCAGCTAAATTTACTCCCCAGGTTATAAAAAGGGTCAAAATAGTTCTTATGCCAGTTTGTAGCTATATGCTACTAGACTTCTATTACTGGCTTAGGGTAGCACAGGGAAAAATAGATCCATCTGTGCTTATGTGCTAAACAAACACTTTGTCACAGAAAAAATTTATTAACTATAGATGGGTTTTCTGTTGTCATTGTTCCTCCAGTTGCAGCCTCTCCACGCAATTCACCAATGCTGCAAGCAGCTCTGGGTGGTATGGCATTGCTTAAGCTGCTACCAGTACTCTGAAGAGGAGTATCCTGTGCAGTGCACTTGGGTACTTGGGTACATGGGTCTCATTTATACTTCTTCCTGTTAGATAAAGGGTCTGTTTGAACAGTGTAAATGCTGTGTGGACAATAATGTTCAATACTTTTAGCAGATATCAGTGGCTTTAATATCTGGAATGGCATAATTAACATTAAAAATTAAATATACCTTAAATTTTTAAAATATACCTAAAGTTTTAAAAAATAAATTTAGAAGAACTGGCACAAGCACTCTTTGGGTGAGCAGTAATTGTGTATGTAACTGAGGTGATGATTACAGAAAGGAGTGACATATAATTCCATGAAATACGCATGCAAAACATACTACATTTATATATGCTTAGTATGTCTCTATTACATATAGACACTAATATATCTATATTAATTTAGTCACATATTATTTTTATTGTATTAATTACTGTAATTAATGTAGTCACATATATACCCGTGTGCTCATCTTACCCTCATGCATGCAGCATACCTTAGATGTTTTTTATGAAAAGAAGACAGCCTCTTTATCTGACTTTTCAACAATCTCTTTAGGACCAGGAAGTGAATTTGGGCATCATGTGTGACTTGTCTAGTGTGGTTGCTGAGCCTAACATGTTCCATTAACACCAAGCCTGGCAGAACCAGAGTCGTTTTAGCTTTGAAGAGCAGCCCTACCAGTGTGGCACAGCCCTGCCTCTGGGGCTGGAAGAACAGTTTCATTCCCATCATTATCCTTTTGGGCTTGTCTGCTTGAGAAGCGTGCCTAGCAGTGATACTTTTCAGTCCGGAACTGATTTACCTAACTTGGCTGGTTTAGAAGAGAAGAGACCTTGTGCGTGTGAGTTACTATGTTGCAGCTATCGAGCTTCACTTAGACTGACATTTCTCAGGGCTAGGGTGTCTGTCTTCTGACTTGAGCCAATCATTTAACATTTAGCATTTGTAATTGTGGTATCAGCTCATTTTTACTCAAACTACAGCCTCAGCAAAACCCCAGTGCATAATCTGGAAGCTCAACTGTCGTTTTCAGAGAAAGCATGCTTTTGTCCACAGTAAATACGTAATAGAAAATTTCTGAGTTGTTGTCAGTTTCCTTTTTCAGTCATCATTGCCTCTTTGTGCTCACGTAGTCTCAAAATGAATCAAGTGATACTCTTGTTCTTTATCCTCCTACTCAGAAGGAAGAAGGGTTAGGAAGTTGGGAAGAACTGGTGAAGAACACAGGGAAAAAATCCCTACCTTAGCCTTGAATCAGTGGCATAACTATCTGATTTGAATTCGTATATTCTTGCATGTCCCAAAAATAGAACTTGTGTGTAGTGGTGGTGGTACTTTCTGAAAGTGGAGTCTGTCCTTCCTAAAAATAATGTTAATTTATCAGTGTAAGCACTGTAGAGTACCAGCGTGTAATCTTCTCCATCTCCAGTGGAATTCAGAACTCCTTATCATTGGTCAGGATGAAGTTGTGAAACCTAAGTAGATATTTTTAGCAGATTTCAGTAAAACAGATTCTTGTAAAACTGAATTTTGCCCTGTCTGACAGAGCATTTTGTCTTTGTCATGTTTGAAAGACAGAACGCAGGAAATACACTGGTTTGGTTGTTCGTGACTATTAAAAGACAGAAATTGAATGGAAATCCAAATATACTGAAATAGTATTAATTGTATGTGCACAGTATTATGGCTTGTATTAGTCACTCAAAATATTTCCTTCTCTGAAAAGGCTTACATGGAAAAATTTGCATTATGCAAAACCTTATACGTGCTTTGACTTTACGTGACTTGACAAACTGTGGAAATAAAGTTAACCACCCACTTGGTAGGACCTGAACTTTCTTCTGCTTTGTTTTATTCCCCAGAATTGAAAAGCATCTTAAGATCTGAAAGTTATTTTATATGACTTCTGACAGGACCAAATAGGTAGAGTTAAGATTAGAGGATAGATCTTAGATTTGTGTCACATTATTTCTTTCAGCTCCTCCTTGTGTCTTTCTCAACCATAGTATTCATACCTGTCAAGAGGGATTTATCTATGATTATGCACGTAAGTTCCGTTAATACAAGGATTTTTCTTTTGTTTTAGCTGACAAGATTATATAATTTCTGAACTTCATCTGTGTGGCACAGCGCACCATAAATGACCCATGGAAACCTCTGTGTTAACAGTGGTAGAAGTTTCTGATACCAGCAGCAACTTGCTTAATGCATGTTAAAGCAGCTAGGAGTACAAACTGTCCTTCATCTGGTTTCCCAGAATGGATTATTTTGCAGTGGTTTTGTTATTGAAATGTGTTTCATTAGTGTTTTACTGATAGGTCTTCAGCAAGACACTGTCTTGGTGTTGCTGTTGCCTAGCATGGTGTACTTCCCCCAGCTCAACCTGACCCTGCACTGACCCAAAGTGTGTTGAAGTGGAGGGCAGAGCCATGCAGCAGCTGACAGCGTGTGATAGCTGCGAGTCTTTTCTGAAACCAACTCTAGGCTAGTTTTCAGTTTTGAAGGACATTTCACTCTAGCACGAGAAGCTTCTTGGGAAAAGTGGAGTCCCTGAATGTAGTTGTTCTTGGCCATACCTGGTGCTAAATGAGATTAACTTGGAGGCAGGGGAACGGCTGATTCCACCTTAGGCTGTCTTCCAGAGCAGACAGAACTGGTTCCTAAATGCTGTCTGTCTCTGTGACTCTGAGGCAGTAGAGCAGGCAGATTTTTGGGTTACCAGTGTGCTCAAAACCTGTACTTCAAAGCTGGTGTACTGGCAACAGTTTAAAACGGAAGTCTGGTCATCCGTGAGCGCTCTGAAAATCAGTGTTGCTCTGATTGCCTTTGTGACAGAGAGAAAGAATTTATTTTTTTATTGCCAACTCCATAGTTCAAAAAAATCAATATTTTCTTCAAATAGAAACTCTTAATTTACCACAACACAGAAAATTGTATTTTTCTAAAGATATCTTACAAAACCATTGAGCTGTGGCTTGTGGCCTTGAAGTCTAGGCTTTTATTTCCTCTAAATATACTCTGTTCTGTTTTCTATGTGTCTGTCATGTTGAATAAGTAACAGGCAGTGGGCACAGAACCAGGACTTGTGTCCCATGCATCATGTAAAACAAAACAGGCAGCTTTTTCAATTGTGAGGCTAGAATGCCAGCAGGGGCTTCTTCTCCAGTCACAGAGCCGGAATGGAGGTGCTGAAATCCTGAGACAGAGCTTCCCTTCTAACACAAGATGTGCTAAGAGTTTTCTTGTTACATATAGTATGTACTATTCTACTGCCCGTTTGTTGTGCAGCCTCACTTTTAAAATTTCTTGTTATCCTGCGTCAGGTTCCTCCTGAGCCATCCTGTAGCCTCCCTCCTCTGTTCCCTTCTTTGCTGTCCTTTACCAGTGCAGCATTCTCTCCCATCATATCCAGGGTCCTCCTGCTGTGCCTACTCTGGTGCTACAGCTCTGCTCAGTGTTGGCACAGGCACTGGTACTCTCAGGTCTGCTACCTGCCCTCCCTCTGAGCACTGCTTCAGCCTCTGAGCAGTCACCCAGACTTGACATTGAGTGCTCCCTTGGCAAGTTTGCCAGTGACACCAAGCTGTGTGGTGCAGTCATCTTGGAGGGGTGTTATCCACAGGGACCTGGACACACTTTAGAGCTGGGCCTGTCTGAACCTCTTGAAGTTTAACAAAGCAAAGCGCAGAGTCCTGTACCTGGGTTGTGGCAATCCCAGGCATGGCTACAGGTTGAGCGGAGAAGTGACTGAGAGCAGCCCTGAGCAGAAGAACTCGGGGGTGATGGCTGATGAAACCAACCACATCCTGGGCTGCATCAAAAGGGCTGTGGCCAGCAGGTCAAGGGAGGCGATTCTCCCCCTCTACTCTGCTCTTCTGAGACTCCACCTGGAGCATTGCACGCAATTGCAGTGCCCCTGAGATAAAAAGGACGTGGAACTGTTGGAACAAGTCCAGAGGAGGCCACGAACTTGATAATGGGAATAGAGCAACTCCCCTTATGAAGACGGGAAGAGGAAGTTGGGGCTTTTCAGCCTGAAGAAGAGAAGGCTGTATGGAGACCTCATAACAACCCTTCAGTATCTGAAGGGGGCCTACAGGGGAGGCAAAGAGGGATCCTTCACCAGGAAGTGCAGTGGTAGGATAAGGGGAAATGGCTTCAAACAGAAAGGTAGTAGGTTTAGATTAGCTCTTAGGAAGAAAGTCTTCACTGTGGGCGGGGTGAGACTCTAGAACAGGGTGCACAGAGAAGCTGCGGATACACCATCCCTGGAAGTGTTCACAGTCAGGCTGGAAAAGGCTCTGAGTAACCTGGTCTAATGAGAGGCATCCCTGCTCATATCACAGCTTGGAACTAGATGTTCTTTAAGGTCCCTGCCAAGCCCAGCCTTTCTATGATTTTATGACATTCAGATTCTCATAGGATCCAGTGGCTAATCAATGACATGCCCCACCTGTGTGCTATTTGTGTATGAGAGAGAGAACAGAATCCTGTGAGAGTAAGTTAGCTGACTCATACAATTTTCTAGCCTCATCTTCTCATCAGCAGTAGATTTGAATAATTCACCAAAGTAATGCTATTACTGCAATTAAAAAGATTATTTGCAAACGCTCTCTTAGATTATTTTGGATCACACTTCTGAGAATACATTAGAAGGTTCATCTCATGCTACACCTTCTTTAATTCTGGGCTTATTGTATCCAAATGTTGTGGCCTATCTGTTAAAAAGCATGATTTGGCAGCTCTCAAGGTTGGTGTGCCAAACTTTTCCAAATCTGCAGTCGAACAGCTATTGCGTTATGTGCTGATCAGGGATATCTTGCCCATGGGACAGATAATGGTTATTGAGCAGTGACCCATGTGTTCATGTCCCATCTCTAGCATTCATGTTGTCATCTGCTGGTTCTGCCAGATAAGAAAATAACATGCTCTTTTGCAAGAAAAATACATTTTGTACGTGTCTAAAGGAAGCAAGTCCTGTGATGTCCTGTGCCAATAACATGTTGAATGCAATGGTTTAGAGGAAATTCTGCAAGATTTTTGAAAAAGATTAAATTCTTTTCAGGTTACATTATAATTACCTACCTGTTGAATTGAAGTATGGTTGATTATTTTCTTTCAAGCTTGTCCTTGCTAAGTACCTAGAGGGTAGTATTTCAGTGAGAGTTAACTGGATCCCCTTCAAAATGCAACTGTTGATCTTTCCCTCTTTAGGTTTCTTTTTCCTTAAGTGAATGCCACTTCTCAAATGTTTTCTGTTTTGCTTCTTAAATACTGTGATAAATGTTAGGGTCTGTTAAGTTTCAACTTTCTATTTTTGTCCTTTGGTAAACACTATACCAGATGTGGGTGTGAAGGACCCTGAGAAGCTGAGGGAGTTCTGCTTTTATTCAACAATTTTAGCTTTCATAACTGAGCATTTCAGCTCATTTTGTAGGGTTGTGTATGTGCTGTTTTGGGGTTTTTAAGAGTTGAGAAAAACAGGCTTACGCAAGTTAGTTTGCATAAGTGCAGTGAGTCATTCATATTTTATTTTTGCGTGCCTCTGTGTGTGTGTGTTGTATCGCTTTATATAACCTGTCTTTGAAAAAGTACTACTGCCAATGCTAAGAATATATTTCTCCTGTGAAACAAAAAAAGAAATATGCTTATTAGGAAGATAGCTGCTTCTTGATGATGTCTCCTCATATATATTGTTCTTCAGGAGGGCACTTTGGTGATTCTTCTTGAGGCTATGGTTCTTCATTGACAAAGTTTATGATGGTGTATGAAAGTGTAAAGGGAAGGCCAGGTAGCTCTATGCTTCCCTTTCTGTGACCAGGGCTGGGAGTAACTGTGCATGATAATGGTGCTTTTACACACACACATATATGTGTGTGTGTGTGTGCATATATATATATGTGAATTTCAAGTGTGTGTAGTCCTTTCAGCATACTGTAGCTTCTGCTTCCTACCACCTATGGAAGAGTGGAGCTTCCAGGGCAGTGTACCTCTGTGCATTGCTGAAATAAATTTGAGGCTTAAATGCTTCACATAGCTATCAGACAACCATCCTTCATCAGGCATGGTTACAAAGAAGTCCTCTGAAAAGCTTCATCTATTTTGACACTGCTTCTCTGCTCTTTGTGGTCAAGTGTACCGTGAACGTCTGGCTGCTTGGAGTTTATTGTTTGAAATGCAGTTACAGGTATTAAGTGTCAGTACTCTGTAAGTGCTAGAATTGCTATTTTATTTTATTTTGTGGTTGTATCTTTCAGATGGGATTTTTTTTTTTTTTGCTGTCTGATGGATGATGTTCATGTGGTTCATGATGTTGTTCATGATGCAGAGATGTGGTTCATGATGCAGAGATGCGTCCACAGGTCTTCTGGCCCCATGTGTCATCTGAGCCTTACCACATTTCTCCCCAGCTCTCTGCTCTTTGCTGATCTGATGTGCATCCTCCCTGTCCATGCTAGAAGTTCCCCTGGCATAGAAAGTTCTCCACAACAGCTTAATGCTGATTACTTCCATGCACACTCAGAAATTCCTCCATTCTGCCCTATTGCCTTGTGTTTTACCAAATCAGATTGAGAACTTCTTCCTTGCTATAACCCAGTTTTTATTTCCATTAACACACATCACAATTTTTATTTGATTTCAGTGCTGTCCTACGTTGGATGCAAGTAGCATTGTTCGTTTTTATGGCAACATTTTAATGACTCCAGTAATCACTAAAACAGAGAAACTGTGTTTGCTGTCCAATGCAGAGATGTTTGCAGTTGCAAAATAAAGCAGTTGGAAAATAAGTATTCTACTACCTAGCTAGCAGATAAGAAATATCTGGGGTCCACAGAAATGCCATGAAATATTCAGGTACTTTTTTGAATTGTCTATGGTAGTGTATGCAAATGAACATTAAACATAAGAATAAAAATTTAATTAGAATAATAGAATTGTTAGGGTTGGAAGGGGCGATAAGATCATCTGGTTCCAATTCCCTCTTTCATGGGCAGGGACACCCTGCACTGGACTAGGTTGCTCAGAGCCTAATCCAGCCTGATCTTGAACATTTCTGGGGATGAATAACCCACAATGTCTCTGGGTAACCTGTTCCAGTGCCTCACCACTTTCGCAGTTAAGAATTTCTTCTTAATATCTAATCTCAGCCTAGCCTCTTTCACCTTAAGGCCATTCCCCCTTCTCCTTTTACTACATTCCTTGTGAAAAGTCCCTCTCCAGCCTTCTTCTAGGCCCCCTTTAGGTACTTGAAGGCTGCTGTAAGGCCTTCCCAGAGCATTCTCTGTGGTAGTAGAGGTGCTCCAGACCTCTGAACAAATTAGTGGCTCTCATCTAGATCTGTTCCAATGGGACCATGTCTTTCTTTTGTTGGGGATCCCAGAGCTGGATGCAGTGTTCCAGGTGGATTTCACCAGAGCAGAGCAGAGGGGCAGACTCCCCTCCCTTCCCTGCTGCCCACACTGCTCTGGATGCAGCCCAGGATACAGTTGGATTTCTGGGCTGAAGTGCACATGGCTAAATCATATTGAGCTTTCATCCACAAACACTCTCAAGTCTTTCTTCCAAGGTCTAGTCTCAGTCCATCATAATTAAAAAACTGATTTCACTTGAGGAATTGTAGCACCTGTTTAGATTCAAAAATATGAGCAGATTTCCTCAATATACTTAGAGGTGTAAGATCAGGTGTACACTTAGATTCCTTGTTAGATTTGATGTTCAGAAGAGCAGCTCGACTGATTTGGGCTCTAATCCAATTAACATGCCCAAAGACAAAAATACTGAGTAGGAGTCACATAGATATAACTGCTTCATTGAACAGCTGTTGAAAATAAGACTTCTCTTTCACTCAGCAGATAATAATTGGTGTGACATCTGGAAATAAGAAGGGTCTCTGAACTTGTGCAACTCTCTACAAATTAGAAAAAAAATCTTACACACGCAAAAGCTATTTGAGACTAACTTCATACATACCATTTTGCACACGGTTATGGAGAATCTCTCCATGGGCATAGTAGGTAATCTCAGCACTGCTTTATTGCTTCAAATGACCCCTTGTATGAGCAGGCAAATAACAAATTGCCTATGCCTTTGTATTAAACTGACCTCAAATGTTAGATGTGAGAAATGGGAGGCTCTTAAAAATAAAATTACACCCATCTTTTTAACATTTATTCCTGTTTCTCATCAGTCCTTTGTCCCTAATGGATATTATCCTTGTGCACATTTTTGTACCCATGCTGCATAAGCCTGTTACAGAGTCACAGAATGGGTCAGGTTTGAAGGGACCACAGTAGATCATCTGCTCCAACCTCCCTGCTCAAGCAGGATCACGCTAGAGCACATGGCACAGGATTGTGTCTGGGTGGTTCTTGAACATCTTCAGTGAGGGAGACTACACTACCTCTCTGGGCAAACTGTGCCAGTTCTTGGTTACTCACACAGTAAAGAAGTTCTTCCGCAAGTTCAGGTAGAACTTCCTGTGCATCAGTTTCTATCTCTTGTCCTATTGCTGGGCACCATTGAAAAGAGCCTGGATCCATCCTCTGACTCCCTCCCTTCACATACTGATAGACATTGATGAAGTCCTGTCTCAGTCGCCTCTTCTTGAAGCTGAACAGGAGCAGCTCCCTCAGCCTTTCCTCATAAGGCAGATGCTCCAGTCCCTTAATCATCTTTGTCATCCACTGGACCTGCTCCAGGAGCTCCATGTCTCTCTTATACTGTGGAGCCCAGAGCTGGACACAGCACTCCAGCTGTGCCTCACCAGGGCTGAGCAGAGGGACAAGATCACCTCTCTCTCTGCTGGCAATGCTCTTCCTAAAGCCCCCCAGGATCCCATTGACCTTCTTGGCCCCCAGGACACACTGCTGGCCCATGGACAGCTTGTTGTCCACCAGGACCCCAGGTCCTTCTCCGCAGAGCTGATTTTCAGCAGGTCACTGCCAGCCTGTGCTGCTGCCTGGGGTTGTTTCTCCCCAGGTGCAGGACACTGCACTGGCCTTTGTTGAATTTCAGAGGGTTCATCTCCTCTGATCCCTCCAGCCTGTTGAGGTCTTTCTAAAGGGCTGCACAATCCTCTGGGGTATCAGCCACTCCTCCCAGCTTTGTGTCATCAGGGAACTTGCTGAGGAGGCATCTGCTCCTTCATCCAAGTCATTGATGGCTAAACAATACTGGGCCCAGTATGGAACCTTGGAGGACACCACTGATGAAAGGCCTGCAGCTAGACCCTATGCCACTGATTACAACCCTCAGAGATCTGCCATTCAGCCAGTTCTCAGTACACATTGTCCATAGAAGTCAGTCATCTAAGCCAGCCATCTCAACGAACCACATAGAGAGAGTATCAGGAATTTTAAGTCTTGCTAGAAGGTAAAGGTATGCTTGCATGAAAAGATGGTCCTGTAAGACTCTGTGTAGAGTGCACTGGTGTGTTCCTGTGTGCACTCTAGACACAAAGATAGGAGACTAGATAATTGGGGTAGGCTGAGCACACAAGAGATCATATGGTTTATTCAGGGAAATATACCCTCCGTTCTTAAAAGTCGTAGAAGCTTAGAGTTGAAATTAAACGTTTGCTTTCCACTGATGCAGCTTTGCAGATTTTTTCACATACTTTAGTGAAGAATCAAAGATTGTATTACTTATAGAAAGAAATAATTAACAGGCAGGGCATTAAAGGAAAGAACAAAAGCTTTACAAGGCTCAAATTAATCTTTCTTGGTTTTTCTGTTGCATGCTCATCTGATTGCTTGAAAAACAGTCTCTGGAACTAAATTTTTAGCAACTGGCTTTTAGAAATTCCACAAAAGTTTGCACAAAGTAAGTTAACTTTCTATAACCATGATAAAGTAGTAATAATTACACTTTAAGTGACCCTTGTGATACGTTTCCAGCTGCCTGGAGTAGAAATCTGGGTCACAATTTCACTGAGCAATGATGTAAGACATCAGTACACTGCTGTATTCCAGATAAAATAAATTGCCCTTGTCCTACTGAAGTCACGGCAGTAATCTTGCTCATGGCCATGAGTTTGTTCTGAGCTTGCCTGAACTTTGTCAGTGATATGTTTTGTATGCATAAACTAGAAGGCTTGTTAAGCTTTTTAATATATTCTTTACTTACTGACTTGCCTTTGCTTTCTCTTCATTTTAATGGAATTTTTTTTTAAGATTGCCCTTTATATGGCTGGAAAACTGACTCAATCTGTTTTGGATATCAGTGAGATGAAACACAGTATGTCCTTTATCTTAACCAACTACCCTGAGCAAGTCATTGCTACTATTTCTAAAAATACACAGCCAACAAGTCACAGTAGCAGAAGAGCATGGCTATCAGCTCATTGCTAAAATTTGTTATAAAGCTTCTGAAAAATTCTGGAAAACCATGGAGACTTTCCTATCAGAATTGAGAAGAAGAGCATTGTTTAACATATTCTTTATGTGGATTTTTGGCACTAATGAAGCCTGGGATGCAGAAGCCACCCCATGCCAAGCTCCTGCAAGGTTATCAGATAACATCAACAGCATATTGGGGAGCAGGTATTCAATATTACCAGCCTTGCTCTGGGTCACAGGAACACACTTGAAATAATGCATATGAAAAATCCTTTTTAGAGATATGTTGAAGGGGAAAAATAAACTTCAGCAACTTATTGGAGACTTCTTGAACCATTTTTTTAATTTGTGAGCCAAATACTGCAGTATTAAGCTGCAAAATGAAAGGAATGTGCTTTGCTTTTAGTGGAAATTAACATTGGTTTTCTCCAGGCATTCAATCACTTAACTCAGTTGTCTTTTTATATTATTCAAATGTGATACACATTAGTTAAACATAAGTGGTTGAAGAATCTTGTTGCAGAATGCCTCTTGAGAGAGAAGTATGTTATGAACATTTCTACTAATGGAATATTTATGTTAATGTCAATTAACTCCATAAGGGTGGCAAACCCTTTGAAAGGTGAATGTGATGTTCCTGCTGCACAGTGATGCTTTTATTATTTTGTTACTTGTACAGCACAAAGAGTGGTGTACAGGCTTCTGCTGTAGCCATTAAGAAATTTGCAAATGCCAATTAGGTGACCCTCAAGAATGAAGGCCTATCACACAATGAATATAATGCAGAGTTGTGTGATGCTGAAGACAGCAAGGGCATTTTGCAGAAATAATTGTAAGAACTGTGATCTGAGAAAAAATGCCAAATGAACTGAGTCTGTAAGAGAGTAGAGCAAAACAAAGAGCTACAGCTAGCAGGTAGATTTACTGAGATTGATAGAGATAGTAATCATTTTGAAGTGATTAGTTGCCAAGAATATTAGGGATAAGGACATAAGAATGACAAGAAAGACTACAGTCATTGTCATCTCTGTTTTCTGTAATTCAAGGCATTTGCTTAGAGGTGTGAGATCTGACAAAAGCTGGAGGGATGCAGGGGGCTGGTAGTGGACCTTGCCTGGAAAGAATTTCCATTGTTATAGCTGAATTCAAGACCCAAACACTTTTCAGGGAGTGGAAGCAACAGCTTTGTAATCACCTCCAGATAATTTCTCTGCAATGTCTCTGGTTTTGTACTGTCATATGTATATATACATAAACATACGTGCATATGTACACGGTGCACGCCCGAATCCTGCCATGAGGGAGGGGTTGGACACAATGGCTTTAGGAAGAGACGGTGGCACCATCCTTTGGAAGATAGTGCAGCAGGCAACAGAGCTGTTTTAATAGTCTCCAGTGCTCTCCCTCTGCTCTTGCGCATAAGGGGAAACAGAAGCTCTGGAAGTTACGGAAGGGCAAAGTCCAGTGAAGTTGTGCCCAGGGTCTTTGAGCATATGGGGATTTATCCAGCTGCCAGTTTTGAAGTCCCCTATCAAATGTAAGAACAACCTGCTAAAAAAACCTAGATTCTTCAGAGATTTTGTTTGCTTGTTTGTTCTTGCAGTAGGCAAATTTGTTAGTAAAATTATTTATATTTCACAAAGCACTTTATCAACTATGTTTTATTAATTCTGGAATGGCAGTGATAAGATCTAGTTCTTTCCAAAGAATTTGGTATGCCACATCTCCCAAATGGGATCAGATTACAAAGAGAGCTCAGCTCCCAGTTAGGCTCTTCAGTGAAGTGGTTAGATTTTTGACAGCACTCAGCATCCAGTGGGTCTGGTGTTCGTTTTCAGAAAGGGGAGCTGGTGAGCTCTTCTGAAAATGTAACCTTTTGTACTTAAATATTTGTGCGTTTTCTCCCAATCCCATTTTCCATGAAGTTATGTGATAATTTTTCATTGTTATTTTCAGAGTTTGTTTCCTTGCTCAATAAACAAAACCAAATAGTTCTGCAAGAATCCCACTGCATTTCTGTGCAGTGGGATTTTCATATTTTTGTGATTATTTGTTCATATTTTTGTGATTTTCATTATATTTAAACCCCAAGTGTTCATAAATAAGCACTCAAAAGAAACCACAAATACCATGATGAGTTCTACAGTAGTGATAACTCTAAGTACAAATACTAAATTTAAAATGTAAGTTGTTATTTGTATAGCCAATTAACATGAATGACTGATGAATCATAGTAAATCCACGAACACATGCTGAACTGGGATTTTTGCACATGTAAAGCCATTTGCCTTAATGCTTTGTTCCTTGGATAAATATGGCAATTTTATGTGACTTACATCTTTCCAAGAACTACAGATGACTTTCTCACAATGGAAATCAGTACGCTGGCCTAACCCACATTGAATATTCCTCTCTTCAGATTTTTCTTGAAAGATCCTCTCAGTTTCAGGTGTTGTGGAAGTTGTTAGCTTCCAGTTCCTGATGAATACCTGTGAATACTTAAAAAAATATACATTGTATGGCTGGACTGGTATGATGATGACACCAGAAAAGTCCAAGATAAATCATCGTCACCAGTGTCATCTTGCTTATCAAATAGTCTCTTCTGGTGTCTTTCCACACAACAGCTCTGCTTCCAGTCTTCTTGGTGCACACCAAGCCTCTGGCATTGATGCTGCACGTCTCTCAGGTTCTCCCTACACATTGATGCCATTTGTGAGATTCTCGTTGCTGTGCTTCCCAAAGACCTGCTTTCTATACTGTGCCAAAAAGGCACACATTTCTGCATTAAATGTTCTCAGCAAGAAAAGCCAGTCATGATTTCTCTTGTTCCATTCTCCTTCCTCATGTCAGCTCGCTGACTTTTATCACATTACCTTTGTCCTCCCTCTGTTTGTCAAGTTGAAGTCTGTAGCTTAAATGTGTTCCTGAACAAGTAGCAGCTCTTTTCCTTGCCACTGTATCATCCAGCATTTTCTGGAGTCTTAGTTTTGATATAGGTAGTGATTAATAGTTGCAACAATTCATGAACTGCTACTAGTCTGTGTCAGCTGTCTTAGTGGTCTATTTAAATCTTACAAATCACTACCTAGGTCAACCTGCAAGCAAAGTGAAAGCAAGTAATGAGCTGTGACTTCTTTTCTCTAAATTATTTTTGAAGTGTTACCTCATCTCCCCATGCCACCCCTTTCGTGTATACACATAGCCATTGCCTTCTTGGTCTGACTCTGAGCTCAGTGTGCCAGGGACTCTTTATGCCGGTATTTACTGCTACATACTATTAGCACAATGTTCTGTTGCTTGTGTTCTCGCAGAGTTCCTGATTGTGATGTTAATGGATTGCTATTCAGGATATAATAACGGCAAAGGTGGTGTGGAAGCATGAGAAATGAGATGGAAAGGCATGGAAGCATTCTGCTGATCTTGGTTCCCGGGGAGTGGTCCCTGGTGCAATAAACAGAAGGGGGTGGGTGGGACACAGGTGGGACAGGGGGCTTCAGTTGCCCCCTTCTCATCTGAGCTCTCTCTGTTTCATGTCTGTTCAAAGGGTTTCATTCCTCAGGACAGGCTGTCTGGCTCCTTTTGCAAACACTCAGATCAGTTTCAGCACATGAAAAAAGCAGTGGTCTTGTTGCATGGATCTGGGGGAGAGGCAACACTGCATAGCTCCAGCAGAAAGCTAACCTTTCCTTCCACTGCTCTGCCTTTCCCCCTCCTCCTACTGAGTGCTGCAGAGAGATTAGTGATCAGACTGTAAATTCCACCAGTACAGAAAGTAGTAAACCTCCCATCCCCTCCCCAAGAGGACATGTATGCTGACAACAGCCTCATTCAATCTGACACCTGTTTCACTTTAAAACAGACCCCTATAAATAGAGTGAATGTAACCCTAGGTGGCATTGCAAAATATTATGGAAAACATGGCTTACAACCCTGAGAAAAAGGGGGAGTAGAGAGAGTGGGGGTGGGCAAAAAGACACTATCCACCATAAAAACCTGGCAGCTTCATGCAAGTGCTGTTGCTTTTAATTTAAATGCTCATTTCTTATTCTATTTTCAGATCCTCTCTGGGATTTTAGGAATGTTGAGACGTGCTGGTTATAAAGCCCTAAGTACAAAATGGTCACGGATGGCTGGAATGAGGCATGTTCTAATGGAAACAAATCACTTGTCAGTAAGCAGCCTTCAAACTTTTGAACAAAAGCTCAAAAGGGTCAGGGAAAAGACATGTTTGTTGATTTAAAATGGCTGGATGCAGGTCATCAGGAAGGCATGGGCTTCAACATTGTTGAGGTAACTCTTCAGTTCTCTGTAAAATTAGAGTTTTAAAAGAGGTTAAATACTTTGATGGCAACCACAAATGGAATGAGCAACTTACATTAAACAGAGAGCTCACTCATTATAAAGTGAAGTGTGCATAATACCAAAATGTAAAGCACGTACACCACTGCAAGACAGCCAGAATGGAGCTCAGTTGTGGGAACTACATTTAGGTAAATAGATATGGATATTTGTGAGGAAAGCTATGCTATATCTATTGAAATTTAGAAGGGTGACCAGTATTCCTGTAAGTGTCTGTGATTCATTGATATTTTTGTTAAAGTTGTCTATCTTACCTTTATAGTGATTTGATGATAAATGCAAATCCTGACTCTGTTTATTCACCTTTCTCTAGGTTTTAACTCTAAGTGAAATTCTCCAATGCAGTAGTTAATTTTTTTTATATTTGCTTGCAAAACTCATAATGAGGTTCATGACCCCTAGAACAACTATAATGAAGGATCAGCTCTTCTTTTTCCTGTGTTAATATTTTGTGTTGCTCTATGAAATGAATAATGTTGGTCTATAATAAGTTGTATAAGGTAGATGAATTACAGTCCTTGTGGAACATCATGTTGAATCTCCCAATTCTACCTTAGTTTGGTAGAATTGAAAAAGAAAAGAAATAGATGCCTATGCAATCTTTCTTTATGGTCAGTCTGTCTGTCTGCTACTCGCCCTCACAAGCAGCTTCTGAGCTTGTTCAGTCTTCAACTGGATTTTAAGAGTGTTTGCAGTTAATTATATTTTGACTAGATTTGTGGAAACTGCTTTCTGTCTGTCTAGAAGAAGAGAGGCAGAGGCGCTACCTCTGCAGAGGGGAAGGCAGGTAAAGAAATTGTCAGGTCACCGGTCAACACGGCTCCTTGGAACAGTACACACAGTTTTGTGCATAAAGGAACACAGTGAGGACTGATGAGACAGGTTTGGGCACAGCTGACTGGGGAAAGAAATCTGAAGAGACAAAAGTTTGACCTCCATTAGAAACCAGGTTTCGTTTCAGTGTTCATGGAATAATTTCATTTTCATATGGAAAACGGCAGCACAAGGAAAGACAATGACTCTGTGTTGTAAAATGATATCTATGAGCTTCAAAGTGCGGGGCAGTCTTTTGGTGTTTCTGAGGTTTACTCTGCTAAGTAAACATTCTTCTTTCAAAGGGAGGAAACTGAGACACTTTCTTCACGGAGTTTTGACTTGCTCAAAGGTACCAAATGACTCAGCAGCAACCAGGTACTGCATGGAGACCTGTTAGGTAGCTTAGAATCATATAATCATTTAGGTTGGAAAAGACCCTTAAGATCATCAAGTCCAAACATAACCCTAACAGTGCTAAGCCCACCAGTAGACCATACCCCTAAGCACCACATCTACACATCTTTTAGATACCTCCAGGCATGGCTGTGACTTAACCATTTCCTGGACAGCCAGTTCCAGCTTTGATAGTGCTTCTGCTGAAGACTTTTTTTCCCATCTGTAATCCTTCCCTAAACTGAGGTGCAGCTTGAAACTATTCCCTCTCATCCTGTCACTTATAGTCTGGGAAAGAAGCCGACCCCCACGTTGTCACAATCTCCTTTCAGGCAGTTATAGAGAGCAAAAGGTCTCCCCTGAGCCTCCTTTACTCCAGGCTAAACATCCCCAGCTCCCTCAGCCGCTCCTCACAGGACTAGAGCTCCAGACCCTTCACCAGCTCCACTGCCCTTCTGGATGATCTTCAGCACCTCAACGTCCTGTTAATGAGTGGTCCAAAAGTGAACACAGGATTCAAGGTGTGGCCTCACCAGTGCTGAGTACAAGGGGACAATCACTGCCCTGGTCCTGGCCCATATGGCCAACAGCTTACACAGATCTTCACCCACCACATGTCCCAGCCATGGCAAATATTCTTCTTCCTCCAGTCCCTGGAGCTCATCAGTGCTCCTCATTACTGCTTTTTGTGCTACTCTTTGGGTCCTTTAAATCTGTATCTGTTAGTATTGCAAGAGGAGAGCGTTGCCTGTTCAAGCCCAGCAATCTCTTGCCATCCACAAAGGCTGTTGCATGTGTTGCCATGACAAGGATAACATCTTCCAAATGCCACTGGTTGTTTTGTTTTTCTGCCAGAAATGAGGCCATGCTGCTGAGGAAGGATTTCAATATAGCCTGCAGAGAGCTCCAGGCGGTATGGACCAAAGCAGCCTGATACCTGAGCTGGCTTTGTTTGAAGTTAACTCGGGGTTGTCCATAGAATCCTGCTCTGCTCACCTGCCTCAGATATGGCAGCTGATAGTTAATGCTTTTTCGTACTGCTCTTCTTTCCTGACCTATCTATCGTGTGAAGGACATTCTGAGACCATGGGGAGAAGTAATTGTGGGAGACACTCCTGTCTTCTCTTCAGATGCTACCCTGCCTGGATGAAAGCTTATCAGCAGTTTGGGTTTCTCAGCATTGGTGCAGATGGGTTTCCAAACACCTTGTACTTGCTTTAGAAATGGCATTACCCTTACTCACAGAGCACTGCTTCAGTCCTGCTGCACCGCTGGAGTTCTGTGTTGAAGCACGGTGATCCACTGTAGACTGTTCTGGCTCCTGGGGTAGAGGAGGCAGGAGGCAAAGACTGAGATTGGCCTCCAGTAGCGTGGTTAGTATGTCATTAGGAGCACAGCAGCACTGGGAAAATGTTGGGGTGGGAGGGAAGGCGGATGTACTACTGCAAATTGCTGCTGTGTCCCCCTGTAAGACAACCTGATTTCTCTTCGCCCAAATAAGCATCAGATAGGAGAAAATACCTTTAGAAAACTTAAGCCTTGATACTAAATTCATTTCTGGGACAGAATTTTGCCTGCTGCTCATGTGAATTGAATTTAATGTACTTGCATACACACACACACACACACACAGAGTTTTTGGGTTTTATCGCATGGCTGCCAAAAATAACACTGAAGCATGTAGGTTTAGCATGCTGTTATAACACAATGACACTTCATTATTGTTCAGGGCAGCTCAGGTTTCCTTCTGAGCATATCACCAGCAGGCAGTAATGGAGGAATACAGAGGGCAGATGAAAAAAGCCGTGCAGCCTCATGGCATTTTATTCTAAATGTCAGTCATGGTCAGTCCTCCCTGGTGAGTTCCCCAGTGTATGGATTTAACTTCTTCAGGAATTATCTCTCACAGTGTTCAATTTAACATAAATAAGGTAATATCAAATTGTCTGCTCCTGGAGGGTCTTTTTATCCAAATTACAGCTGTTGGCCTTACAAATAAATTCTCTCCAATCAGCAGAGTCTCTCTTTTCTCTGTAACTTTTATTCTAGTCTTATTTTCATAACTTGCTACTTCTCTGACTTTCAATTAACACTTCATTTACGTTCTTTACTTAGACACTGTAGGTGTAGCCTTTTGAAATTCTTCCCTAATGTGATTTTAGTGCTGTCACTTCAATGAGGGGCATGGTAATGACTAACCTCTGCTCCTGTACCTCTGTTTCTATATTGCATAATGACTTTTCAGAAGTTCTGAATTAATGCAGGTCAGTTGATAATTTGGGGCTACATGGCAATGTGGTGCCTAGAAAAAAAAGAATTTGTAACCTGGAAAATCTTGTGGGACTGTTGCATAACTTGAGGAATATAATAGCTCATTAAATAGAAGTCTGTAGTGTGAGGATGAGTAAACATGATTAATATAAATAAAAATAATAAAAAAAAGCTTTATCTTTTAGGCAGTGTTCTCACAATACAACATCATAGTAGCTCCAGGTGATGGTGGATGTGCCAAGGAAGCCCTTCTGCCCTGGAGTCCTGTCACTTATTAATGCTCATCCTACATGTTGGCACAGTGCAACCTCTGCTTGTAGTTTCTCTGCTAAATGTGCTACATGTGGTGCTGCTGTAGAAATTCTTGCTGTGCCATTTTCTCCATTCTGGCCTCTTCTAGCCTGTATGCCATCCAGCAGCTGTCAACAGGAAAAGAAGAAAATTTAAATCCCATGAGTTCATTGGCAAGTAGGTTTTTAGGAAGTTGATGGAAGAAAACACAGAAACTAATATCTATAAATTATTAGTGCATTTTCTGTTTAGAATATAAGGGGTTTTTCCACACTGATAACAAAATACTTTTTTTTAGCTCATTATGTAATGAGAATTGAAGATGAAATCATGATAGCAAAACCACAGCAGTTACCAGGGAATGTCTTGGAGCACTGAGTAGCTGGCATGGTGGAGAGAGTTGTTATGAAATTGTTTTTAAAAATAATTCTGGAATCCTACCCCTCTTTTTGCTTATTTTAAGATTCATATGCAATGTCTTGAATGTCTATGTCCTGAATTATGTTGCTAGTAGATCCCTCCAGCTGGTCTATCCAGTAACTGTTGACTAGTAATATCATGTTTCTGTGTTAAAACTTTAAAAATAATTTAATGATAGCTATGTTTAGTGACATCATTTTAGCACCCATATGACTTGACTCTGCCTTGCACTCTGCCTGAGACCATACAACAGCTGCGTTGTACCCATATATGTCACATCACATTGGGCACTGTCAAACTTTTAGAAAGAGGGAATTAAACTGTCACTGATTACTGCATCTCCTCAGCTGTATAGGCTCTAGATTCACTACACAGATGCTTGAGCCTTCTTAAGTCTTCATAAATCTTTGAAGAAAAAGCATTAAAAGTTTCCTAAAGGAAAGGTTGTACTGATTATTTTTAATAATATTATTTCTTCTAGGGTGGAAAACATCAATCTGGAGACAGAAGATTTCTTCTTAAAATACTGTATTTCCTTTAGTGTCACTTAAGTGCTTCAGAGCAATATTAGTAGGTTTATTCTATTAAGGACGAATAGTGTTATTGAAATAATAGTTGAAAGATACTGATCTTCCCACTTGAAAGCTTTTGCACAGAGAACCTCTACTGTTCAGGGACAATTATTTCTGGAAAACATATCACCTGTGTTCCCTACCTACCTGCTTTGCTATTTTCATGCTGCTGTGATTTGGTATCACTTTGCATGCTAGTAATTCTCTATGTAGTAAGATAAAATGAACCATAGTTACTGGTCAGAGTTTGCTCTTCGCTACATTTCTGTCAATTCAGGGCAAATTGGCCAATATCATTGACAGATGTAGAGTTGTAAACAGAAGTGGTTTGCCTTTTTCTATCGTTTAGAGATTTTTTTTTTTGTCCATTTAAGAATATATTCTTTTCATTTTCCTATGTAGTGAAATAGTGTTTCTCTTGGCTGACATCAGAATATTTTTTCTATCAGTTAAGAAAAGCTCTTGCTGCAGAAAACAGGAGATTTCCTGATGTGGGTAGAAGGGTACTCTGTGAAAAATTAATACTGAGTGTGTCAATATGGAAATATCTCACGTGTCTCTAACTGACATGTAATGCCTTATGTCTGTATTTCATAGAACAGCTAGTTCAGAGGATGCTGTTGTAAGTTCCACGGTATCTTTACTGTGGGAGAGATAGGACAACTGCTTTTCCCATTCCAACTCCAATTCAGGTATAGAGCTGTCATATCGTGGCCTTCAAGTCTGTGTAGCAAAGATATCTGAGCAAAGTCCACTCAGGGTCATGCATGGATTTAGCTGTCTCTCCTTTTGAAGTCCAGGTTGCAGAATGATTTGGTAGATAAACCTGGCTGTGCTGTCAGTTTCACCCCAGGGAGGGTGATTTTTTAAAAATCTGATTTACATGACAGGCATGCTTTAAAAACCTGTCCTGAAGTCTGTGGTAGCATTCGACAAAACTGAGGTATTAATAAAGAGAAAGCTGATAATGCATCCTGTGTGATCAATCCTCAGAGCTGTGATCTGTGTCCTCAAAGGGATGAGCAGCAGCCAGGCTTCCAGGACGGCTGTGTGGTCTGCCACAGCTGGCTGCTGGTTACTGTTCCCGTCTTGTTATAAAATTCATTCTGGTTAATAATAAATTCAGTTAAAAACTATTTAAGTAAAACAGCCTGACATGGCTTGTCAGATACAATATTGTGTTGGGAAGCCAAAAGATGCTTTTGCTCCCAGTTTTCTGTCTTGTTTTGTAACAGTAGGCAAATTGCCCACGCCTCCACTCCAGACAAATCCATTGTCGGTTCTACTTTTTAGGGAGACAAATTGCTTTGGGAAGAGGCTGTATTTCAGGGAGTGCTTCTATGATGTCCAGATAGGTCATGGCCAAGACAGGAACCCCTAACACATATGAGCATCTGTGCCACATGTCACTGTTACAGTGCAAAATGAGCCAATGTGCCCTTGGAAGATGAGTCCCCTGCCCTCTGTAACCTGCAGTAGCTTTGGGAGGTGGCTCTGTAAAACCAGTTTTCTTAGAAGAAACCAGGTCTTCTGGAAAGAGACAGTAAAATGAGAGGGACAAGAAGATTGATGCTGTTTCCTGAGTAAAGAGGATGAAATATGATAAGAGATGTGGGATGTAGGGTAGAGCCTGGTTTGAGAGCAAAGGCACAATGTTTGCAACGGACATTACATAAGACAGCAAATCTGTGAAGTGACTCAAGTAAAGGTCCCAAGTGGTTTGTCTGTCCTACACAGCCACAGCAACTTCAAACCCAGTTATTTGGGCTGGGCTTCGAGGGCTTAGGGATCATTGTGCACCGGGCTTTTGCTCTCTGCCCAATTTGTAACTGACCATGAACACAGAAGTGATTTCCGATCCTGCTGGGATTGAATGCTCCATGCCTTGATCCCAAGCCTCATGGGAGAAAATTGGAAAGCAGATAATTAATCTGTTTTTCATCTTGTTTACTGAGTTGTAAGTACAAAGAAATTCAACTGCAGCTGGAGATGGAATATGGCAAAAATGGTGTTAGTGAGAAGAAAATAAGACCAATATGTTTTTAAGTTTAAGAAAGAGGAAAATCTGGGCAACTTCATGAGGGCATTTCTTCAGTTTCTTTTAAAAATGTAAAGAAGAGTCAAGAGAAGAGTGCAGAAAATATTTGAATATCATTAGCACTTTATTTCGTAGCTACCTGGTTCCATTGTTGATCCTTAACTAAAAGTAAAACTTCGGGAGCTGATGGAGCTCAGAAAGTTGTAATGAAAATCATTAATGAGATGCTGTAATTGGATTTACTAGGAAAGTGGTTGTAGCTGACTAATACAAAACAATGTGAAAGGGCCAGTTAGCATTATGGATGGAAGTGAAATACAGATTGCTGTGATTAAGATTATTAAATTTCCAGATGAAACAAAAACAAAGATACGTCATATATTAGAAGGTAGAGTAGAGAGATGAGGACTTAGTCACATTTATTAACTTTTCTCTAACACAATCACTTCATTACATACCATGATTTTTAAAGGCAATGTTTCCAAAAGGGAGGTAAAAAATACACTTCTAATGCACTGCATTATGGTGGTATGGGGCATCAAAGTTAGCATAAAGCCCTTGAGAAAAAAAGATTAGATGTGTCCAAACTGAAGCAGGCATTTGAGATCCATAAAGCAAATGGGCACTGCAGGCATTCACCTGCATTTGTAAAGTCTGGCCCCCTGAATGATGCTAAATGAGTAATTTCACACAATAAGAAAAATCAAATGCTTTATTTATTCCACTTGCTCAGCTGATTTGCCTGTGCAACTGTAGCTACCCTCCTAGTTGGCTGAGAGGCAATTCTAGGTAAGTAACAGGGCAGAAACTCTTAAAATGTGGCAGCATGTGTGAAAATGAGCAAAAGGTAGACCTTCTGTAGCTGCATTATCCAAGCAAGCGTTGCTTCATGGCTTTAGTGGATCACCTACAGACTTCTTCCCTCACATTTGAAGACAGGTTACTTCATGAAATAGGATACTGGGGATTGTGCACGTATCCAAAAGCAACGTAAACGCATTGCAGATTGTTTTTGCTGTTTCAGAAAACATGTTCACATACACAGTCTTGAAAGAAGGTGGGAGTGAAGCCAACGTAGAATTAACCACACTGAATAACTTGCACATTTTCAATGAAGTCTTTCATGTATTCTCTTCTTTTCAAAAGTGAACAAGGGCCAAAACCAGCCACATCACTTGGATTTGCTATAATGAACTCCTGCTTCTCTGCAGTCTGAATCTAAGCCACTATCCTACCCTCACCACATCATAAGAAACCACTAACCCTAACCATGGCACCAGTACATTCATGTCTCAACAATATGTTCGTTACACTCACATTAATAAATGAATATAATGTTACAATGCCTGTGCCATTAAACAACACCTGTTCCATACAATGGAAACAACGCACTCCATCATTAAATATATTATCTTCTTAACAAAGAACTGCACAACTGTTTGGCTAGAGCTGTGAAGCAAATGGTGTATTTACATATGAAAAGAAATTTGTGTACATTTGATGAATGACAATAATTACTATCTATGGCAAGGAAAAGGGAAGTAAAATATTTCGTATATTCATTACTGCTATTGCTAGTAAGTTGGAAAGGCCTTGATGTAGCTGTGAATGCACCTTTCTTGACCACTGCAGCTAGGCAAAGCTTACACAGGCTGCTGGCAGCATCACAAAGGTAAGCCTTAATTCTAGAAATCTTAGCTGGAAAAGGTCTGGTACAATGTGTTCAAATCGTCCCCTACAAACACATGTAAAATAGGTTTCGTCCACTTCATTTCACAGCTCTCAGATGTGAGTCTTCCACCATTGCACCTAGGAGCCTCGTCTGGATTTAAATAAGTTTCTGAGTGTGATATTTATTTTTCTTTTTATTTTGTGAACATTCTTCTTTTTTCTTGTTTTGGTTACTATTCCTTTTAAAGCACTCACTCAATTATGGGTCTTGGCTTTAGCTAAGCAACCCCAACCCAAACCTCTGTGAAAGCAGTGAGGGAAAGGTTAAAGGGGTAGAGCACCCAAGCTGGGTTCTATACCTTCAGCAACAAGCTGCAGGGTAGAAAAGATGTGATCAAAGGGTTTTAGATAAGATACTAGATAAAGACAAAAGAAAAAGGTGTTTTTCTGCTTCAGTCACCTCTGCCACACACACCTGCTTGTGCATACAAAAATGGAAGGAGAGACTTTTCATTGCAAATTTCCCTTGAAATTGCTGCTGTCAGCAGTTGTCTGGGGCTAAATACTAGACACAAGAGTAAAGATTCTGCCCTTGCTGCAATCCAAATCTTACCGACCTAGTAGCAGGAGGAAGATGGCAGCTTTGGTGCCATGCAGTCACTGGAAAGGTGAGAAATAGCAGGTGAAGGGAAGGATCCTGGATGGGTGGGAAGAACAGTAGGTTCTTGGTTTAGAAATATCCGTGTTTAGATGTGTTGATCTGATATGCAGAAATACTAAATCCTCACAGCAGAAACTGATGGCAGTGAGAATCATATCCATCAAATACAGACTCCTCTCAGGTACTGAGAATTGTAGCTGGCAACTCAAATGAGCCACACAAATTAGCTTACAATGTAGACAAATTTAGTTTTTTCTTCCCTGAAACTCATCTTTTTGTGCATCTTAAAATGGTAGTAGTGACTTCACGCTTTTCACAAATGTATTCAGGTTTTCTTTTAAAGAAAAAAAAAAACATAGCAATGTAAACATATTATGATGCAGAAGCCAGATAAAAGCCTGAGAAAAAGAAAATTTCTCTTTTGCTTGTAGGGTTTGAAAAGCATGCAGCAAATGACACCCGAGATCTCATGGTGAATGAGTAGGATAAACATAACTATGGAGTAACTTTGGAGTCCATTCAGTGGAAGAAGGGAAGGTTCCATCAGAAGAATGTCTGCCCATGATTTATGTTATGTGCTTGTCTATAGGTTTCAGATGTATAACTGGGGGGCTCAACTAAGAGGCAGAGAAAAACCTTAATCCTATTACTTAATTTACCCATCTTCAAGGGCTTGATTTTGTGAGTCTGATTCTTCTTTTCACAGTTTTCCTCTCCAGTGCAGTTCATGGGTATGGAAAACAATGAGAACACTTTCTGAAAGACAGCTGGCACAGCTGGTTCCTCAGCACACATCACCACAAACCAAACCTCATACTGTTAGCTTAATCTTTGCTCTGGCTTGTTTAGATTAGTGACCATCAAAATGTGTCAGTGTGTACCAACCTTTTCTTCCATAAACAATTTTTTCCTCTTGTAGCTGATTTTTATATGCACAGCATAGTGCAAGCTGTGTGAGTATCAAGCTCCTTGAAGTTCATAAGTATACTCAGGAAATAGAGATTGCCTGGTAAAGCATTTTAGGCTGGCAATGTGGGATCTCTGTAATGAGATCTTGCACGATGTTTGTTCACTCTTAGAAGATCAGAACGTTCCTTGCCAAAACCCCTAACCTTTTAGTGGAAATAGGACATATTGCCCTTCCAAGAAGACACAGATAGGATGGCACAACTCTTCTGATATAGGCAGAGGCAAAGAGACCTAAAAGAAGCAGGTCCTGTCATCTAAGATGTGTAACCACAATTTTCCTCTTCTTATTGACTCCTGCCAGCAGGTTTGTGCATTTGTGTTTTGGAACATAATGCATAGCAACCATGTGTGGGCAAGCAAGAAAAGCTACAACTACTAGAGCTTTCATACCTGGTGAATAGAACTACTGCTTTTAATAATGTGATTTGGTCTGTTCTCAATCATTCCTCCTGTTATTTATGACCAAATACAATTTCTCACAATCACAATGATAAATCTGATGTTTAAAAACACAGCATTTTATCAAAACTAGGAACTGTAGTATACCAAACAAATGTCCTAAATATGAAAAACTACTGTACTAACATCTTTTTTATGGGTTTTTTTTCCTGATGTTTTATTTCTATCTCCATTTATCTTTTCAAGGATGTTGACTGTTAATAAAGCTGGTAACAACACAAAAGAGATGGGCAGCTCTCCTTTCTTCTTAAATTATCCCCAAATTCTGATCATCACATGATTTGTTGCAATAAATGACCCTAAGAAAAGAAAAAGGTAAAAGAAAGAATTTTTAAGCAAATAATAAAGGAAAAAAGTGATTTTTCAAAGTGTCAAATGAAATATCAACCCATTGGATTTTTTTAAAGTGCCTCAGATGCATTTTTGAACAATCAAGTTTTAGTTTATGGTCATGGATTGAGTAATGTTATATTGCATTGAGATCAGTATCAGAGACAGTGTAATATGTATACTAAACTCCCGCTGTCATTTATGAGTGTTTGTCCTATAATATATGATATGATATGAATACAAATAAGTTGAAAGATTCAGTAGGAATCTTTCAAGGAAGGAAATATTCAGTAATTAATTTAACTTTAAAGGGGATCCACTGGCAGAAAAAGTTACCAGGATAACACAGTTCCTCCTACAAGTGTTGGTCTTCTTTTCTGTCCTCAATTAAAAAACCCCTGTGGACCTAATGAAAATACATGGTTTTACTCAGTGGAAAAAGTGTTGGGTATTTTGTTTAACAATAGAGGACATTGTGTTTATTTCCCTAGATCAATGCAGAGATGCAATATCACAAAGTAAGCAAACTCTTGTTGCATTCTGGCATCTTTGGTCAATTTTGCCTTAAGCACACAGTTTTTAGTAGGTGATGAGGTAACTGTTAGTAAACAAATGAACAGAAATTATGTTAATGCTCAGATATGCAAAGCAGGCCATCTAGAGAACAGAAGAAACACTTTTGTCCTACTTCTACTTAGGCCAGTCAAAACTGAAATCCCGAGATCTACATAGTGTAATATCAGATACACTCAATGCATAGCATGGTCATAGCACAGTAAGACAGCAGATGTTATGACAGACAGGCTTCAGCTGAGGTTGTCAGAAATTTATGTGGCATCAAAGCATCCCCATCTCACCAGATGTCCTACTGCATGAGCCAGATAGGCACCTACAAGCTGGCTCCCTGGCTGGCTTTTTCTCAGAGGCCCCAAGCAAAAGACAAAGCTGATTAGCTTGAGATTCAAGCAGAATGCAGTACTAAGCACTACTGATAAATTAAACTCATTTACATTCTTCTCATAAAGATTCTTGCTTGAAAAGAAAAGGTTTCAGATGGGTTGTCCACTCCAGACGTAGTATTACACATTCTTCCTCCTGCCCCAGCTTAGGTTTTCTGTTGAACAAGAGCTGTGTAGCTGCAAAAAGCTAGATCTAGACTTTGAATTACAGTGCGTAGTGTTGCTTTCGCAAGTAATAAAGACAGGGCACACCAAATTTGGAATGGAAACGACAGCAAGTTTCAACCTCTTAGAGCTCTCACCCAGCAACAGCCTACTTACAAGGCTGGCAGAAGGGAACACAGAGCATAACTGCTATAAAACAGCGTGTATGTGTCTGTCATTTGTAGAAAGTTATGTCTTATGTGGCATTGTCATGTACTGTATTTTTCAGTCTTTCTCCCCTATCATTTTTTTTTTACTTGAAAAGGCAGAAGGCTATTGGTTTCATCATTTCCATTGGACAGATGTAATTTATTTTCCTTTCCTGTTTCTCAAGGTTATTTAAATTAGATTCTAGTGATTTTAACAGATATGTGAGATGTCATATTGAAAACCCTGACAATGAAGTCCTGCATTAGCTTCATTTATGAAATGATGACACAAACAGTGTTTTACACAGGCTGCAGCCAGCAGACCTTCTGGACAGGTGAAGGGCTGGTTCTGAGCATTTGAAACGAATTCCTTTTTTTTTTTTTGGTTCATTTCCTTTTGAACTCCCTTCTAAAGCTGTGTCGTGGTTTTGATGCTAATGATGATAATGATGGCACTATTTGCATTACCCTGATACAACAAGCATGTCTTGGTAGGGCATATGTTGTACTCTAGCAATTATAATACCAGTTGCTAATGACCAAAGATAGCCTAGTGCACTAGTGAGTACCTTTAGAAGTATGTGTTAATTGGATTAATGAGATAATTTCCTGAAAAGTAGCCACAAATAAAATCATAAAAGCATAAGAATTTCTATAGCTGCACATGTACTCATGCACAGATACATACTTTCATATTCATACTAGTGATGTCGTGATTCTTCCAGTGGTGAGATAATTGCTTAGCTGCTCATTTTCAATTCCGGTAAATGACAGTCTGTCTCTTTAAATATGGAAAGTAAAAGCTTTGAAAGATTTTTATCCAAATTTTTTAAAAATTATTTCTTAGGTTTTTCAACTAAGGAATTAAAAATCCTGACTATTTTAATGTCAGTTTAAAAAGGGCTAGAAAAGCTGCAAATAGTATGTGCAGTAAATCTGTGCCATGGCAGAAACAATCAGAAGAGTAAAGAGTAATGATTAAACATTTAATCAGAAGCATTATACTTTGTTGTGTTCTCATTGTAGCTGCAGGAAAAGATGCTGTAACAGATCTTTAAATAGAAAACCTGAGGCTAAATTCTACTTCATCCATCAAAAGCAGCTGCTAGGAGATGACCTAATTTTAGTGGCTTATCAATTCCTTAGTGCTTGTTGGTTGATGTAACTTTGATCCTCTGATGCTAGATGACTTTTGTGCTGAATATAGCTGGAATTTAATGTGAATCTTTTGGATGGCTGCCCAGCCAAGCTGCATAATCCAAACAAAGAGAGCGAGCAGTACATGATTCAAGCTACTCACGTGTACAATAATACAAATATATGTATCCTGATTCCTTTGGGCAATCAGCTCCATGTCACCAAGCACATATTTCAAATACAATGTCCTTGTGGGTTTTTTTGGTCTGGGTTTTTTTTTTTTTTTTGTTTCTGTTTTTGTGGGTTTTTTTCTCAAACAATGCTCTGCTTTTCATTGGAAAAACAACACAAGATGCAGTGAGACTCAGCTGCTGCCAAGAAATAATGATAGAGTCAATAATTGCAGGACGTTTTTAATGAATGTTTTCCAAGCAAATCATTGCCATTTCAAAGGGCTGTTATTTCTATTTATGTAGAGATTAGCCTACACGTTATCAAGGAGAGGGAATAGTGCTATTTTTTTATCATTAGTTTTTGTATCATTTTTAAGGGATTTTTTTTTAACAACAGAGAATGTCTTTGTCTCTCTTTCTAGCTTACTCTTTATCTGGACTTGTTTTCCTTTTCCTTTCTCTCCTTCTCGTTTTGGCTCTTCACTAAAACCATCTGTGACACACATGCAAGTTGATGGGTGTGTGAGCAATGCTTCACACATATTTACTTGCCCTACTTGGCATTATTTGCTAGTCATTAAAGATTATGCAGGAGTTTTTCATGTCACTTTTTTTTATTCTCTTAGCAAATTAAGATAGGAATAAGAGTGTAGTCAGGATGTTGTACAGTTTTTGGGGATTTTTGTTTTGTTTTTTTGTTTTTTGGGGTTCTTTTTTCCTTTTTTTTTTTATTTCTTGGAGAGACTATGTCTAGAGTTTAGACTGGAGAGGATTTAGACTGGGAGGATTAGACTGGAAGGATTTCTGGGTTTTCTTCCTGGCACTGACAATCATGCATTGTGTGAGCTTGAGCCAGTCACTTAGGGCCTGTTTTTCACACTCCAGTTGAAATAAATGGAAACTGCATGTGCTCAGCACCTTTGCAAACCAGGTCATTTATCTCTTCTTCTTTCATTTATGCACTGATAAATATAACAATCTTTGCCTTTGCATATGCAAACTGGATAGAAGGATACAAATATGGGCAGTTAAACATGCAAATCCCTCATTTTGATGCACAACCATCCATTTCATACAACCAGGAATTTCTGCGTTTGCCTTGGGTCCTTTCTGGAAAACTGGACCATAAATAACAAAATCTATGTAGACTTGTCAGGGAGGCACAGCTGAAATCAATATGTTTCTGTAGCTTCTTTTCTGTAGTTTCACTTCTGTTAAAAATACTATTAGCTATAATAATCATTTTAGCCTACTTTATTACTGGATTAAACCGTGTTGTCAATGTGCAAATGCCTTGGGCATTACATGCGAATTGTAGGTTATTACACAAGACTCAGTGTTAGCTGTTTGACACACTTTGGGATTCTTAGGTGGGTTTAATCATCCTTTCATAGTACCTGCGTTTCTTCAGTGACAGTAAGGATGTCCAAAGTGCTAGGCAGCAACCCAGGATTGTCACAGTAAAATGCCTATACTGTCTCAGTATGCCCTCTGGACATATAGAAAGGGCCAGATCTGGTACAAAATACAGGAGAAAGTTTGTAATAAGCAGTCAGATTGACATCCATTTTCACTCTGCCTACCACTGCTCAAAAAAAAAAAAAGTAGTAAGGACAGATTTCTTCAATGGAAATTCACATGATCATTTAAATGCTATTGTTCCTTGTTCCTGGTATACAAATGTCAGTAGCTCATGGCTCCTGGCTTCTGTGTCCTGCTTGTGCAGGAACTTGATGGAAGTCAGAGGTGCTGAGGTTTTTGTTGCAGACAAAAGGTATTCTCACAACCTTCAATGTCATTCTGCTGCTTTAAAATGATCCAATTTTGTTGCACATAGCATTAAAAAAAATTAATTTCCTTAGCTTTGTTGTGGAAGAGAGTTTAAATGTTGCCTGAGGTCTCACAAAAAGACTCGAGCATAACATGGATGTCCTACCTGGGGCTTCAAACCTGGATTCTGCTTTGCTGGGACGATCCTCCTGTCTATAACCCCTTATTTGCCACTTTTCCTAGGACCCCACAATGCCCCGTTTGTCATGAGATGGGCAAACCCATGGCCCAAGATATTGTGCGTTCACATCTCTGGTGCCTGCATCGATCATGGGCTAGGGAAACGCTTGGCTTTGCCTTGTAGGAGGTACACACCTCTAGTGATGGCATAAGAGGGCACCCAGAGTGTATGCAACCCTTGAGCTCCATTTCAGGCTACAGGAATTGCCCTGGCCAAAATATCGGCCACGCTTGAGGCAGAACAAAGAGCTGAGTGCACAGCTTTTGTGTTATTGCCCCAGCCTTCCCAGTGTGCTGGCCACCTTCCCAAACTGAACCTGACAATTACAGAGTTGTGTGTAACCATGAGTTTACCAGGAGTCTTCAGTGAAACTGGACTGGTTTAAATATTTATGACCCAATTTTGTTCTCACTGGACTGCACAGATTATTTACTTCAATGGAAATAATCTTAGATGCTCTATAAGTGTCAGAGAACAAGCAGCTGCTGCCTCTAGAAAGGAACGATGTATTTTGAGAATGGGGCTGGCAGCCAGGCATTCCAGACTCCTCATGCTGGCCTTGGGCAGATTCTGTATTCTTGCTGCCTTGTCATCCCCATGTAACACAGACAGAAATGTTTTGCCTTACTTCATTGTGGGTGCGTGTGAAGATTAAATTAATCACCTGAAATTTATAAGCATTAAAGTTACTATTACTTCATACAGAAATCAGTAGCCTCTTGCTTCTAATTAGTCCCCTGGCTTCTGCTGTTTCAGTTAAAAATTCATACTGGTGGGACATTTTTTGCTGCATTTATGGCTCTGTATTTCGTTGAGGGGTTTGTGATCCTTGTTACTAATTAAGAAAGCTCTTACCTTATGTGATGTTCCAAAGATTAATTTCATACTTCATGGCAGCGAGTTGACATTGTGAAACACAAGGCTTTACAACTGTCAGGACTGTATAAGCAGTTTGGGCTAATAGCAAAAGTGCCCTGCTTGCAGGGTGAGCTGCTAAGCAGCATCAGCAACTGGCCCAGTTGCCTGGTTTGCAGAGGAAGCCAGCTGAGGCAAGGATGGGCTGAGAACCCAGATGCATCTCATTGACCTGGATGTGGCAGCTGTGCTCTTCTACCTGTACGTAACCCACATTCTGGATAACTCTGGATGTGGGTTAACCTCGCTGCTGAATATCCCTGTGCGTTTTTCAACCCACTCGCTGGGTTTGTGAATACAATGTAAATGAGGCTGCAGTTCTGCATATTTCCTGGGTGAAAACAGGCTTTTAGATGCAGGAGTGTCATAACATAGTTACAAGACCAGATGCGATCAAACATGTGAAATGACCCTGAAATGCTTTTTGGAGGCCAACTTGTTCTACCAGCATGCTTGAACTTTTATGTTTCAGCAGTGTGAAAGCCAGTTTAGACATGAATTACTTGTTGTAGAGACATCATCACTGAGTGTTACTAAATGATCACAAATGAGCAGTTAGCCATTTGAAAGCACTCAAATTCTGAAATGTTTATTTAATGGAACTGATATCCTAACTAATGCTTGCTACAGGTCAAGTGAAAAAATGCAGACACAAAATCAGATATAATAAAAATACATACCAAATTCTACCCTGCTTTCTGATTTTTGTGCTTATTTTCACTTTACCCGTGAGGTGCCATGTACAAAAGCTCATCTTTATAAACACTTATGCTTTGCACGACTGTAGTTGCTGCGGTGTGTTAAAACTGAAAACTGAGTTTAACTGTCCAAAATACTATTTATTTCTGCAATCAGACACTTGTGCGTGGAACAATCAATTTCTTACTGGAAACAGCTCGGTGTGGCTTGTACAGGTTTACACATGATAACCATGAGCAGCCCAGAGTGAGCTCAGGTCTTCCACATCCTTGGCAAGAACCTTAGGTAATGCACAAGTTTGCTTACATTTCTCTGATGTTTTAAGGCACAGAAGAAACTGGGACTGAAGGAACAGTGAAGCTGCTACAGCCAGGGTGACTCAGACAACTGTGAATTTTTTTGCTGTTTTGGTGATCTGCTCTGTAAAAAAAAATTTAAAAAGCATATTTGCAGTGCTACAAATATGAGGGTTGTAACAGAGTTAGTTAACAGATCTAGGTTTTCAAAAGGAATTTCTTTAATTTAGTTTTTTATTTTCTTGTCACTTGAGAAAATTCAAGATACAAGACCTGTGTTATTTAAAAACACTCAGTGTCTTTTTTGGAAGGAAGACCCAGACTGTGCTACATTACCATCAATGGAAATGTGAGTTGGGAGCCTAATTCTTTTGCAGCAGGGGAGATTAGAGAATATTGTGAGTATGATTTCAGTATATATACTGAGTTCCCAAGGGTATCTCATCAACAACAACTTCAAAAGTTACTTTTATGCCACTTCCACTCAGCTGACAAGAACACTTGACATTTTGAGAAGGTTTAGAATAGAAAACATTAGCAGTTCGTGTTGATCATGCAACTCATTGGCAAAAACACTACTGTTTAAATATCATGTTCAGTCATCGCTGGATTGCAATCTAATGAGCGTAAAAGATGAGTACTTCTTAAAAGTGACTTGTTTTGTAACTTTCATGGTTACAAACTTGCAAAATGAAAACCACGGACTTTTGACTTCCACCCAAATGCTATTTTCAAGGTCAGTGTTCTTTTGTGCCTTGGAAATGCATTCCAAAGAGCTGTGAATAAATAGTCGGGATACTGTACTTTCTGCTCAGTGAAATCTCAATAGGAAATTTTCATTATTATGAATAGGATGAGTGGTCTTGCTAATGGTATAATAACCAAGTGTGTTATAGCTTGTCTTTGAACACCTCTAGCTTTAAGGATATATTTAGCCATTTTCAAGGAGTAGCATTCCAGGTGAGTCCTCAAACAGAAGGAAATGTGATGTCCTCTCTCTTCCAACTCACTGCTTGACTTTTCCTCTAATTGAACCAACTGGTGTTTGAAATTCACTTTGGCATGGATCAAGGAGTGGGATTGCTGATGTCTTTAACTTGCTTGTTTATTTAACTTCCCAGTACATAATCATTTGTATAAAAATGACCTTCTCCTAAATATATCTGAGTGGCTATGTTATATTATACTAATGACTGCAACATGCAGAAAGCCAAAACAAGCACTTTGCCAGTATCAACAGAAATTATGAAAATACAGTTTGCAGCAATGTATGAATTATTGCTGCCAGCTTGCAGTTCCCAAGTTAACTCCTGATGAAGTTATAAATTGTGACAACGAGTGCTGTTTCTATCTTAAGTAACAGTGTGGCCCAATTTCTGCTGTCACAAATGGAGACTTAAACCATTCCATTACAACTGGATGGTTCTATTTCTGTCCAACTAAACTCAGCTATCCTTCCAACAATCAAATAATGATGGTGTGAGATGGATACCGGAATACATGGTAATTTATGTTGTCTGGTTTCAGCCAGTTCAGGTACAGAGGTGGAAGATAACTCAGTGACTCAGTCTGGGATTTAACTTTCACCAAGATATGTAGTTCAGGGCTTTGTTCACTAACAAGCAGGTAAAGGAAATCTAATTTCAAGCTCCATTGGAAATTGAGGGGAAGCAAACAATGTCTGAGAGATAGAAAGCAAGGAAGGGATAGGATAAAAATTAATGAGATATAAGGGGTGGGGAGAGGAATGGAATTGTTTATCTGAATCCTCCCTTAATGTTTTCAGAGACTTCATTCCAGACCATACTAGTTTTAGCTTTTTAAAAACACATCCTCCCTCTTGTTTTAAATAGGGGGATGCTAGAATTAGAAGCACTTACCCAAACCATCCAGGCTTTAACTTTCAGGGTTCATAAAAATGGGACCTGGAACTGAAACAGCTTTGGTTTGGCTTTTGCAAAGACCAAACCACCCCTTCCCCTTCCCTGCTGTATTTAGGCTAAAGCCTCTGTCAGAGAACTAGCAGTGAATGTGTAAAAACAGCATGCACTAGGAGAACGAGACACTAAACACTAAAAGAACAGCTGCAATTCAGCTACTTCACTCTATGCAATGCAGACTTATGGGATACTGAAAAGATAGTGGACATGTTTCCACCCAGAAGCAACTATGAAAAGAAGCAGGATCATTTGGGGAACATGGAGCTTATTGATGTAGCAGCAAGGCTGTCTATACAGACTTCCACTGACATTACATCCTTAATCTATCTGTGATAGATAGCTTGCATCTTGGCTGAGAATAGCTGAAAGTCTGAAACATATTCAAGTATAGTATGTGTACCCTGTTTTACTTCATCACTTTGCTTCATTACTGGGGTAAACTTCACTGCATGTGTTTATAGAAAGCTTGTTCTCCAGGTTAGAAAACAAGAATTGCTTTCATTGTTGCACTTCTTCCAAGCTCCATCATTAATTATAAATATATCTTCTTCAAATCTATTTTACACAATCTTTTGTTTGGAAACTTCACTATTTAAAGACCTGGATAACATCACAGTTTGCCAAAGGCCGTATTGTCTAAGGGGAAAGAGTATCCAGGATGAAATGCTTTTCTTCTTTTCCCCCTTGTGCAATAATGCCTCATTACTGTTATTATTTACAAAAGGGATGATTTTTCTATTATCAATATATCTCCTGTACTGCACTTTCAACATTTAACAGCTGTTAAAAGAAATAAATTTTAAACATGTTTTGTTATAGAAGAGTTTGAATTGACTCTCTCTCAACCTCTAAAGTCTTTAGGACTTTTTAAACAGTAATTTGCCAGGACTTTTAAAAAAGTTTCTGGAGCACAGAAATCTTGAGTATTCTAATCATAGTGAAAGCTTTTTAGATCAGTATATTCATTCTGAAAATATGCCCACTAAGAAACAAATTATATGAAAAAAAAAAAAGTCAGAAAAATCCCAGGCAACCCTATTGCATTTGTCATCAAATAAATCTCCATTTTATGAGCTTTCCACTGATCCCTTTCAGTTCTTTCATCTTCTCTTCTGTATGTTTTGTTAGAGAATAGTTGCAAACTATTTGTCTTTTCCAGGTAGGATATGGAGAGGTTGTTGCACCTACCCTTGGAGTCTCTGGTCAGGTTTTTTACTGGAGAGAACAGAAGTCATGTGTACTTCAGATACTTTCCTGCACAAGGAAACTGGATGATCTAGGACATATTTTCAAATAAAATTGTTGCATAACATTGTAAAACCTACCTAACAACAACTTCCTCAGCACAGAAAACATCTGTACAGGACGATGATGTGTACAGAGCTGTGATTCAATATTAGTGTAATTTCCTGTAACAGCCAAATTTTAGGACACTGCATAGAAAACAAACATCTTCTGCTGACTCACCCTCATCTTGCTCCATATTCATTTATTACAGTATCTCTGGTCAGTATCACCCTTGGGTTGATGCTGCTCCTGTCACATCTGTCCTGCTTTTCTTCCCTTCTATGGAAGGAGCTTAGACACAGCTTAAGTGAGATGTGAAAAGAGGTGAAATTTCCACCTGCACTTTTACAGTGTTTTTTCTACGTTAGAAAGTCTGGGGTCTGGGTTGGATTGTTTTGGGTTTTTTAATAGTTTGAGTTAACATCACAGATAGACTCATGGATGGGTATATATCCAATATATATATTGCTCTAAGAACAGGTGGGAATAGCTGTGGAGATTCATTGGTTTTACTGTTCCACTGCTGATGCCAGAAAATTACATGCTGCTTTTCCCCAGCCCATTTTGAACAGGAAGAGCTGCCAGAAGCTTACCCACTGTTCTCACATAAGTAGTATATGATCTGAGAGGTGGGAATTTTGGGGTGGCACATCCATTCACTCACGTCTCTGAGACAGAACTAAAGCCATTTGGTTTAACCTGGACAGAGAGGTTGCTCATATTCACTGGAGAAGGAGTTGCTGCTGCATTTAACAGACGTGAGTCCCCTTCTCTGCAGATACACATTTGCTGGAGTCTGATGGATGGGTCTGTTCGTTCCTTGCTGGTTAAGGCAAGGGCAATGAACAAATGCTGTGTGAGCCTATGCAGTAGCAGTGGTGGTAGGCAGACATCAAAGTATAGCATTACTTGATGTCTTACCTTCTTGAGAAACTAGGGTCACTAAAGCTGGAAAATAGTTACTTCAATCTACGAGAGAACTGGAATAAAGAAGAATTTTGAGACTTTTTATATTCTAAACAGAAGCAAAAGAAGGGACTGGTGACATTGCTGCTATTTCTGCCTATCCTCTTTTTCTGCAATAAGTGTTGGAGCATGCTGTCCTTCTGGCTTACAATGACATTTCCTCTCAAGTGAAGCATTTAAATCTATGGTGGTCTCAGGGAACAGAATATCTTGTGGGAGCTCCGTGTCACCCCAGGTGAAAAGAGTGACGTGTTTGGTTTAGGGACTGGTGTTTCTACTGTTGCTGATGTGTCTTGGTAGATTGGAAACCTTCAGGCATGACGATTCCTGGGGAGTGAAGCAGATCAGCTTGCTGGGGGAGCACATGCCATCCTCTACTGTCCCCTTTTACTGTCAGAGAGGCTGGGGGTACTGCCTTGGAACAACTCTCACTGACCTAGTTTGTTCCTAGAAAGAAGAATATCTCACCCAGGAAGGATACAAGAGTGTTTTGAAGGACCCTGTAATAATTTGTGGACTGAGGTTATACACACCAGAGCATGGTGTGAGGACAGAGGAAATGCAAGATGCTGTTGAGTCTTGGCCTAAGAGAGGAAGAGTATGTAGCAATGTTAAATCTAGTTTGTGTGTAATGCTCTTTGTTGTACTAGATAATTTAAAGAATTACAAACTGCACTTATGAATAAACAAATCAGAGCATTGCTGCAGGCACGCTGAGAGCACAATATGTGCATGAGATGTTATGTAGTAAATAATGGGATGCTATCTTCGTGATATTGCGGCCACATGCTTTGCATGGAGGACTTAAACATTTTACTAGAAGTAAATCCATTAGGAGAGACAATTGTTCCCTCATATTGACTTTCTTCAAGCCAGTGCATTGAAAATAGGCTGTTTCCTTCTCCAGACATTCCTTTAGAGATGACAGGAACTCCCCCACCACAGCCTTAGCACAGGAACAAGTTGACTAGTGCTCTCTTTCTACCAAGAATTTTGTGTTTCGGATTTTGTTGATGTACTTCTCCTGCCATCTTAATGCAGATCCCAATGTGATCTTGAATTTAGGGAATGGAAAATCCTGATAAACATCCGGGCTGCTGTGAATGCAAAGGACAAAGCCTTTGTAGTAAAACGTCTCTGACATACGCCCATGAGAAGTGTTTGATGTGCTGTAAAAGACATCTGTCTGAAAAAAAAAAAAATGTTTTTCCTCTTTGGCTTTGTTGAGCAGGCTGTAGAAGTAAATGACACAAAGTAACCCTTCTTTTCCTCTCCTACTGCCCCCCTCTTTGTTTGATCTTGCAGTGATGTGATAATGGTGAGTCTGTAACTTGAAAGTAATTTCTGTAAAGACTTGTACCATGAACAGAGGGGGTTTTATTTTCTGCTGCTAAAGGGAGATCAAAGTATGATCTAGAGATTAGACCTGTTTTGAGAGAGAAAACTGAGTGGCCTATTTCTACCTCTGTCACTAAATTGCTGCACCAAACTGAGCAAGTCACTTAACTTCTCTGTGCCCTGGACCTTTTCTGTGTACTGTCACCTTCAGCTCTTGTGCTAATAACAAACATTTTGCATGGCTTAATCATAAATGATTGCCTGTGTGCTAATTAACCACAGTCAGTGCAAAGTTTATTATACTTGTTTTCAACCTTTACACCAATTCAGGGAACTGGTGATGGCTGGTTTTGATTTAATTTTGGTCACACCTTGCAGAAGGGAAAGGAAGAAAGCACTGAGATCCACAGAGGAGCTGAAGGCAATGTCACAGACTGCAGGCTGATGGGAATTTGTGGGCTCAGGGCTGTACTTCACAAAGGATGTTGGCATCAGAAAAGCATTATTACAGTGTTTTATATTGGCCTGCATGAGTTTAAACAACCAGCTGAGCTGCTAGCAGCAATGTACTCAGTGCAGGCCAACCTTCCAAATAAGTCCTTTGTCTCATGCTGACTGCACTTGACTTTTGGTCACCAGGTTTTTTCTGTTGCTCAAACTAGTTCAAATAACTCTAGCTGAGGTATGCTGGCCTCCTCACACAGCTGTAGTTCGGAGATAGTGCTTGCTCGTGAGCTCAGACTGGCAAATGAAAAAGCCAGGTCTGTAGTCCGGCAGTGTGCTTGTATCTGCACGAATGCACAATCTGCTGAAAAGCACTCAACTGCCCAAGCCTTTCAAATACCAGGGTAAAGCTGTGTCAACAGTTGTCTCCCTGACAACCTTGTGAGCACTCTTACACATGGAAGAAATCGGTCAAAATCAGTCTAGGAGGAAAAAACTTATGGAAATCTCTCTGCTCTAGAAAAGGCTGCAATTTTGCCATTTGTAAAGAGAGAAAGATGGCAGGAGTGTCCCCTTCTGTGGCAATACTGGAAATTTAATCTGTAAGTGCATGTAAAGGCAATGTGATTAAATTAGAGGTACAGGAGCAATACAATGCTATTCTGTGCCTGAAAGCAGGCTCACATCAGTTCTGCATTTTGTGCACGGGCAGCCTAAGAAAAGAGACTTTTTCGATTCAAAATGTCTGCAGTCTGTGTCCCTGGAGAATCAGCTGGAGTTGAAGAAAACTTCCAAATGTTTTATGCATCTGTGAGGGAAACAAGAAAGCTGCTTCTCCTAAGATATCAACAGGGAAACTCAGGAATAAAGGGATTAACAAGTCCTGTGCCGGGTGCAATGTGTTTTGGTGTTTGGGTTTTTTGGGGTTTTTTTTTGGGGGGGGGGGAGGTTGTTCATTGTTGTTTTTGTTGGGGTTTTTTTTGGTTTTTGTTGGTTTTCTCGGTTTGTTTGTTTCGGGGTTTTTATTTTTTTAATTGTTTGTTTTTTGTTTTTTGATGCATCTGAGAAAGCAGCAAATTTCCTGTCTTTCCCAGTGTGACTTGGCAAAGTAAACCCCATGAATCCCTGCAGCGGTTGCAAGAGTGTCTTGGTGCCCTTTGTCCTTCTAAGGGGAAATGTTGGGTAGCATACAACATTTGAAAAGTTAATGATAGGCTAGCCAGTAAAAGTGGAGACTTGCAGCTTTGGATTGCATTAGAGAAGCAGGAGGGCAGCCTGTTCATACCAAATGTCTGAGAGTACCTTATTCAGGGAAGCACTGGCAGACTATAAAGTACTCTGTTAATTATTGTTGACATTGCATAGAGAGCTTCATGCTGTTCTTTCTCTGCCTGCTTTGACTTAATTTGTTTGAGAAAGTACTTTTTCTCTGCTGCAGATTATGTAAATTCATATACTCTACTGCACTGACAGATGTGTCTTTGTTTTAGAAGAAGCCATTATTTTTTTCAGTGCTGAATGTGAATGGAGCATTTCACACTGGTGGCTTCCAAAAATATTTATAAAGTGAAGTTGAGCAGCTCAAAATATTTTGCCCTCCTACACTGACATTCATAAGCCTTTATAGCAGCATTATTAAAAGCATTTGCAGTGGAACGTGCATGAGTTGGCCACAAAGACTGGGTTAGTAAACAAATGACTGAAGGCGCACATTTTAGTCAGCTGTACCCCACACAGTGTACAGCAGAACCCAGTTGCAACTGCAACTAGCAGGGCAATTATTCTATATTGTGGGTCAAAGATTATCTTATAATGATCCCTGGCTCTCATAACTCCTGCATATCTGAGAGGACAGGAGGAAGAAGTAGAAAGTGAGTAAATTTCTCCTTTCTCCCCCTTTTAGCTGGTAAAATATGGTTTGACTGTTCATTGACTACCACAGGCAGTGCTTATTCTGAGGGTTCATTGCTGTTCATAGGTCTGATAGTCTGGCTGTGAGTGATGGCATTGTTTGCCTTCCACATTTACATTCCACTTCCACTGACCATTGCCTAGGTGTCCTTCAGCTCACTCTCCCACTCTTTGACTCTTCCTGAACAAGCTGCTAAGTAGTGAAGTACTCTGCATCCACCTGAGCAGAGAGAAAGGCTCCCTATGAGAACATAAATGCATCAGACGTTTAGATTTCCCTATAAATTAAAGTGACCTCTCTGCCAATTGATTGTAATGATTCCCTAGTCTTCATCACTGTATCGAACCCAGGTCTTTCCACATGTTTCTTCCCACAAGGAGTTATCCAAGAGAGCTACACTTGCAATCAGTGCCCTCCAGCTGCCCATAGAAGTGCATGTCTGACTATCTTCATTAGTATGGTGACAATAATTGACACACAATTATTTCAGTGATAAAACCAGATGTACTCCATGTCCATTCTCAGCTTTGTGCATTTCCATCTATGAAGTTTTAAATATATTAGTGAATCCAAGGAATCCTACTTATAATCTCACTAACTAATGTTAGCTCGGGTGGCTTTGGTCAGCCCATCCCTGTCCCCAGGAGTTGGGGCTATGCACCACACCTAAAATCTCTGATTATGCTCAGCAGGCAAATGGATAAAGAAGACATTTTAGGCTGGGGAAGTCTCCCTGCCTGAATTAGTATAGTAAGGCACTCAACAGCAAGGAGAGGGAGCATTTGTCATACACTATCCTCTCTTCCTAAACACAAGTTTGCACTGATAAAAAAAGCAGTGGGCAGTTTTACTCAGCAATGAACAGGGACTCCAACTTATTGCCCTTCTTCATTATATAGGAGATAAAATCTCTCTAGTATACCCAATGATTGCACCCTGTGTAGGATGCCATTTCCCTTCAATGGGTGTAGAAGTTTCTCTTCTCATAATCCTTGCATTGTTTGGACACAAGCCTTTTTTGTACATTTGTCTAGTTCCATTGCTAGATTTTTTTTTAATTGCTGATGAGTGTGTGACCCTTTTGTTGTCTATATGCAGTGTTAATTCAGTGGTATTTAAGCATGTTTAAAGGAAAAGTATCGCAGTTGAAGATCATTTTCAGTGATATTTTTCTGGTAAAAAGCCAGTTATTTTGGGTTTCTTGGTGCATTTTGGAGGTGTGTACATTAAAGTTACTTCTAAAACCTTGAAAGAGGAAAGACTAGCACACTTTAAAGCATGTGTTGCCATGTATTTTCTACCCCCTTTCCTATAGCTTGCAGCAGGTGAAAAAGCAGTAGTGGGTGACTAAGAATGCAATAAAGGAATGTGGAGAACAGTAACAGCTAACACATGTGGCCTTTTGTATTCTTCTGTATCCTGCAAAGTATTAATTTTCTTTAGTGAATTTGTAGCTTAATTAAAAAAACCCCAAACAAAATCAAAACAACAAACAAACTAAATTTCCCTTTTGCTCAGCACAAAGTAAGAGAATACTAATAATTGTGATCAAAATATTACTGAAGAAGCTATGCCTCTAGTATTTTTGGACTTGCTTTGAACAGAAATGGATACAGAGTTTGCCTCTAATGCAAGCATGCCAAGGAAACTGGGATTTGATATGACAGATTATTTCAGACTATATGAAGAACTGGGTTATAGGATGAGAGTTGACAGGGATGTTCTTCTAGCATGAGGTAGCCCTCCAGATGAAGGCTGATGTGTGTCTGTGCAGAAGGAATTTGTTTTTGATGGCCAAGCCATGACTGTGAAGTAAGCTTCCTTTTCTCTGGGACTTTATCTCAGATTACACCAGCTCCTACTGTAAGTGAAGAACACCTTTCTTTGACCTTGACATTTCTGGAATAAACGTTTAGGGGCATGTAAAACCTCTAAACAAACACTCCTCTCCTTGGGAAACAGATACGTGAGCAAACACGTGACAGATGATAGTGACGTGACTTAATGTGTGACCAATTCGCACGTATATTCTGCTCTGACTGAAACTGTAAGTGGCCACAAAAGAAAAACAGGTCATGTTACTGCTGTGCCTGGTGTATTAGTGAGCAGGTGTGTAGGCATATGCCTCTACATAGATGCAATGTTCGAAGATGCTGGATTTCCCATGGAAGTCCTGAACTTGATTGTCTTGCTAGAGCTTTCGAGCTTTGTAAAAATTCAGCTTCAAAATTCACCTCCCACCCAAAAAGTACAAATGAACTTTTGCAACCAGCTCGTAAAATCTTCCCAATTGCAACATGGTGACTCTGTCTTGAGAAAGACTTTTTTGGAAAATTTTACTTGAGATTGCATGCTTATGATTGGTAGCTGTACAGTCCTTATATGAACCACATTTTACCGAGAACAGCCCTGACAGTGTACCTCATCAGGAGACAGCAGATCCTAGCAGCAGCTACAGGTGTGCAATGCTCGCTGAGATGTCCGACTGCATGGAGAGATGGGAGAAACAGGAACTGCCCAAACTGGTTCTGGAGGCCCCGTTGGGGGCTCCCTGATGCTGAGACTTGTTCAGGCAGGCTCTGAAGTGCGATGTGACAGGGTGGCTTCCATTGGAAAGAGCCTTGCACTCCCATTTTTAAAAATCGTCTCTCACTCCCATTTTTGTCCTAATTCCTTCTCCCCCTTTTTATAGCGTTTTGTACGAAAGAATACCCTGGCAATGCTGAGTGCTGCATTGGAGGGAGGCCCCGGTTAAACCGGCTCCAGATGTGCTGGAGCTGGCGTGGCTGTGCGCACCGAGGAGCGCAGCCGGGCTCTGGGCTGGGAGCAGCGCCCATGTGCCAGGCGATGCACGTGGCTGGCTGCCACAGCCACTAACCTAGTATTAACTGCATTAATTGTGGACATAAACAGTGTTTAGAGCCAAGCATGTCACAAGCTGATTATAAAAGCTGTGGTGTAGGCAGAGTTTCAAATTGTGCTTCACTTTTAATTTTCAGCGCCCTTCCCTCCNCCTGCCCCCGGCCGGTCCCGGCCCGCCCCATCCCGCTCCGCCGCTGGGCGCAGCTGACCTACTTTTCCTGCATTTCTCCCCACACTGCCCCGACCCCTCCCACACATGGGGCTCGAAGGCTTTTAACCCTTGGGAGCGCAGCAGCAGCCGCGGCTGCCCGGTCGCGGCGGGGCTCGGGGCTCGGAGTCGGAGCGCGGCGGCCGCAGAGCGCTGCTGGTCGGGCTGGACATCCACCCACCCCGTGCCCGCAGCACCACCCGCTGGGCAGCGTGCGGACACGGAGCCGCCGCACGGCTCGGAACCTCCGCTTCTGCTGGCTGGCTATTGCCCGAAGCTTCCCCAGCACTGGGGTCCACTCGGCCGCCCGCGATTCTCCCGTGTTACTCCCAGTAACGAGCCCTGAACAAAACTAATAACCGTAATGAAATATGAAGGACCTAGAAATCACAGAAATGTTGCTTGTTGACATTACTGTACAGTGCAGCCCCACCTTCCTGCAAGGGACAGGTCATCAAAGCGTTTGGAGTGGCTCTGCTCTTTGTGGCTCATGCTCTGGCACTTGGTCTGGGAAAGGCTGAGTGATTATGGTGACAAAACACGTCTGACACAGCATACACTGAATACTGCCTTGGTGTGAAGAGCACATGGAGGTGCTTTGTATTTGATGTGCTTAATGTGGTAAAATAGTGCTCACTATATTCAGCTGATTAATTGTAACTCACTTTTGAATTGCGTTTTGCCTTCCTGTGTTTTTGCTAGAACAGTGGGATGTCTTTTTCTCTTTTTGAAAGAATATTAGAGGAAAAGCTCTTTAGTTGCACAAATGTTTGGAAAGGAGGATAATAATATGGTCACATTTTTAAATATAAGATTCCTTCTAGAAAGGCCAGAAGTAAAATATTCTGAAATAAAAAAATTGCCTTGGATGCACACCTTTTAGCATGCAAAAATCTTTGCTTGCATTGAAAAGTGCCTGCTGGGTTTTAGTAAAGATTATATTAGACAACTGTGGAACTTGTCAGCAAAATATTTCCTCAAGTATGTAAACACTATTGAGTATACAAACAAATTGCAATGAAGTACATGAAAATAATGGTATGGTCACTTTGTCCAAAAAGTTAAAGTTTCTCTGGTGCAGCTGATGAAACTTGGAAAAAAAATAAAACTGCTGGAAAAGGAGTTTCTCAGCAGCGTGAACTTCATAGGTTCAGGACCAATGGGCATCCATGGAGTAATCAAGCTCTGTGGTCACTGTGACCGTGGAGTAACTGCTGTGGGTCACTCTTTTGGCTGTTGTTGAAGGATGGTGGGGGCAGGCAATGGGCCTTGTCTCTGTTCTACAGGAAGGCCACTTACACAATTGGTGAGAGCATTATCTGTGTTTTGAGAAAGTGCTTAGTTGTGCCCCATTGCTTTAACACGTTTCCACTGAGCGGTCACTGACCTATTAGTAACCTGTGTTTCGCAGAAGTTTTATTTTGAGTTTGGTAAGTGGAGAGTTGCAGGGACATCTGGGCTTGATCTTCCCCCCTCTCACAAAGGAGGCACCTTCAGTCAAGCTTTGGGCTGTCTAACGGTGTTGAATTATGCTTAGCTAATATCATGCTGTCCTGCTGTTAAGGGTAATAAATAAATCCGCTCCTGACTGTCAAATCTTTCAGCAGCGTTGATAGGAATAACTGCCAGGTGACAGTGATAAGACTGTGGTCCTTGGCAGCACTTTAGGGTACTTTCATGAGATACTGGGGTAATTCCTAGAAAAGCAGGATTTTATAGAGGGATTACAGGTATTTGTTCACCTAAATGGGTCAGAGTGCTCCTGCTTTCCCCTATGTCTTTCTCAAAACATGGTATGAATATTGGGTTGCAGATGGCTGTCACTCATAAGAATAAATTAGAAGGACTGCAGGGTACAGACAGTGAAACTCACTATCTCCTTTGCAGCTGTTTCTGAGTAACTACCCTGGTTATCAGATGGTTCAGTGGGGTTGGTTTCTCCTGTTTGTTTTCAAAGAGCTGTATGCAAGCTGTAGTGAACAGTAATGTGTAGGGACCAAGAATTTGCACAGTGAGTAAATTTACACAGTGAGTAAATTTTAGGTACCTATCAAAGCAGAAACATGGAGATTCTGCAAAGTAATTGGTAGGCAAAAACAACTCAGCTCAAATTTAATGATCAATTGAGTATCACAAAGTGATCTTCAGGGTTTTTTTAAAAAAATGAATTATTTCTTTACATCATTAATGATTAAGTCAAAAAGTGACAAATGACTGCAAAAATCGGCCTTAGTTACAGAGTTCATAGGATAAACTTACTAAGCGGAATTTTTTGCATATTTTTAGGTTAACCTAGAGAATCTGTGGTATGGGAAGTAAAAATGATGTTGAATGAGTGCCACCAAGTGTCTTCCTGCAGTATACGAAAGCCCAGGACTTAAGTGGGAACAAAAACAACATTGCACCACAAAGTACCGTAATTTTAAGAGGGACATCTCAGAGACAGTGAATTCTGTTAGAGTGAGAGGAGTTATTATTCCATTGAATTATTATTCCATTGAAGTGCAAGAGCAACCTGTGGAAAGCTGATAACGCTGGTGAAATGTCTGTGGTAGGGGCAGAAAAACAGGCATAGTGCTGGGTATGTATCCAGTTTGTCTCTCTGTTGCATTTTGCTTATCTTAGGAGTGAGTGCTCACCGTTGACACTGTGCTGCTACCTGTGTCTGTGCTGTGCTGTGTCAGATGATGGTGTGACACACCTCATCTCTCTTTAGTGGGGCTGGTATGTGACACGGGACCTCCTAACAGGTAGCATGAGTTACAGAGCTGGCTGTTAACAACTCCATCTTGGCCCTCCTTCGGCTACCATGGATCCCAGTGCTACCCATATTGATAGCTGCCCTGGAACATCAGAGATCCAACAGAAAAAACAAACTAAGTATCATACAACATCCTCCAAGATGGTTTCGTCCTGGCTTCCCTGTAGATTAAAAGTTTCTGATTGATCTTTGGATTTTCAGTTCATACACAAGTGTGACTAAAGAAGGAGGGCTTATATCAGTCTTACAGCTGTCTGAATTTCAGTTGATTCAAGAAATAGATACCCGTGTGCATTGAAATTCTAGTTGCATTTCTCTGTGCTGGAGGTTGGGGCAAAAGAGTGATGCCAAAAAGCCATTTCACATTGCACACCGCAATAACAGTTCCTTGTCGTGCTGGAGTTCATTGCCTGAATTTCCACACTGCAGCCAGAAACCATGTCCAAAGCAGCTACACAAAGAGTTGTGGTGGGTGGCAAACCGATTCTCTCTCCTCAGGAATGTGAAGTGCCTTTGGTTCTGGTGAAACAGCATAAGGAGAGTAGACTAGGACACTGATCTACCCAAAGGGTCTGTTTATGGCAAGGTTTTGGTAATGTGTTTGTATTTCTGTATTTGGACACAAACAGTTTAGGTCATGAAATTTGCTGAAGCCTGAGTACAGAAATTTAATGATTTTGCTAGAATATGTTTATATAGAGATGAACGGATCAGGCTGTGGTACATGGCATCCATTAGACTTGGAAGAGTGCCAGGAGCAAAGACAGCACCATACATTTTGGGGACTGGGCAGTGAGTGAGCAGGCGCAGTCTCTGTTTAATCAGCAGCCCATTGTATGTCTCAGGGCCCTTCCACAGAAGTTAATGGGTGAACAGAATTCTGCTGGCACAAATTTTCCATTGTAGCACTCTGTCCTGCTCTGTTTTATTATTTCACTATAAATTAACTTAAAAGAGTAAGGTTTACCATTGTCTGAGCGTGGTGTGAAAAAACCTCACCTTTGAAACAGTGTATAACTCTTGGTGTGATGAAGGGTGGAACGGCAAAGTACAGACACAGGCATCATGTATTGACCTTGAACTATTTGAAAGGACTTTCACCATTTGTACAGGTGATATATATTTTGTGGCACTTATTGTGTCCAAAGGGGGCAACGCTCAAGTGATTTGGTCTCACTACCTGTATGATTCGTGCTATTGATTTGGTATTTACCAGTATGCAGGGTAATTACACACCACACCACTGCATGGTGTGCTGTTTAACTAGACTGCCCTCTGTGTATGAGAAGGCAAAGCAAGGTGCTAGACATATATGAACAAGGTGAGAACTGCCTTTGCATGCTTGGGTAAATGTCTAAGCTTTGGTTTAGTCAAAATTAACTTTCCATACAGAGCACTAAGTAATTAGCTGTCCTTTTCCTCTTGTGCCCTTGCCAAGCACAATAGACAAAGTTATCAGTATTCTTGCCAGTAATTGACCTATTATCTCAGTTTAAAAGTATTTCATTGTTTCAAGGACAGTTTTTAATATACAAGAGAATGTTCCTGTCAGGCTGTGATATCTGGGCATGATCTCACCATTCATTCAAGAGGAAAAATAAAAGCTTCTTCTCTGAAATGGCCAATCTTACTACAGCTTTAAAAGCACTCTTTGGGGAGCTGAATAAAAGCAAATGGGAAACTGAAAAGTGTTGCTAAGGAACAAATCCAGATGCTTCCAGATTTTATGGAAAAAACAAACAAACAAACAAACAGAAAAAAGGGACACAAGAACACACCCACTAAATTGGACTAATGATTTCCAAAAGGAAACTATCAGATAAATATTCTTCCATTATCCAACAATTCCTTACTAAATAATGGAATAATAAGAAAATAAGAGCTTTGAGAGCCAGTCTAATTAATAAACATGAATGAGGAGGCTGTCCAAAGGAAAAGATTTTCACAGGACCCGAACTTATAGTAAACATTCTATTTTAATAACGTCTGTGGAAAATCACTTAAACAAGTTGCACAGTTGATTGGACATGTTGTACGGGTGAGAATCAGGTGGAAAACCCACAGTAATGGTCTCCTTTGACGCAAGGAAAGTTCATGTTGTCATGACGACTATTGTGTGATATGTGCAGACATGCCCTGCAAGGCAGTCCCATACTCCCAGCCACTTACCCGTAGCAAAAGATGTTCTCAGCTTCCACTTTTCAGCTATTCAATATTTGTGAGAGAATGACCTCAGAGCTGTAGCTGTTCCCAGATAAGTTCCTCCTTAATGCACACAGCTTCAGGTGTTTGGTTTTCTGTGTTACCTATCAGCATTTCTTCATGTTTCTACCGAGCTTAGCTGGCTGACGAGGTTTGGTTTTCCTTTGATTCGTAGTCTTCTAACCTAATGTGGGTTTTCTCATTGCACTTATAAAGAACCATGTTGATGTATCTTAATATCTGGCTATAAAAGGTCAGAAATTATACAAACCAATTCACGAATATGTGATGACCAAATAAATCCTATTTTTTTTTCACTGTGAAGTCTTGTAGTCATTGCAACTTTCTACAAGAAACGTTTACTGTGAACAAGTAAATGACCAAAGTGCAGATAACTGGGCAGAATTTACTGCAGTGGTAAGCTATGGAATACCTTTCAAAATGAAATGGCCAGTGTGTTTTTGGCCTTGGAAAAAACTATGGTTACCTTAGGTTTTATTTAATTACATAACATAGGAATATATTGATTTTATGACTCTATTCTCCCATGTTTTTCTTAATGCAAATATACCTTTATATGTCTTTGTCAATTTTTTTTTTTCTGTAAGACAAATAGTGTATGTTTTTTACAATACAGAATTATGTTAAAATGTTAAAATGATTTTAAATAATTACATGACACAGAATTTTCCTCCTTCAACAATGAAAATATTTCCATTTCTAGCTAACGGCAACAATAAAAAACGTTTATTTTGTTGAGGACAGCTTTACTAACACCATGGTAATTGATGCTTAATCCAACTTCTTTTGAAGTATTTCTGCTAAAGGCATTTGGAATGGACTCTCTAATACTGGTTCATAGGGAGGAAGATAGTTATTTTGACTTTTTTCCTAAGGTTTATTGGACCTCCCTTTGGCTGTAGGGTGAAAAAAGTTGGCGTTCTTCAAAGAGCAGTTTCCTTTTATTAAAATCTGCAGTCAGAGAAACACAGCTTTCATTGTGCTTTTTCCTATCTGAGTCATGTTCTCAATGGGTGATTGATCAACACTTTGTCAAGCCTGGACATGGTAAACTACAAAAGCAACATGATGAATGGGATTTAAAATGTGTTTCAAAATAGAGTTCCTTCTTTATGATCGAAATGAAGGAAAATATTCCACCAGCACCTCGGATCAAAAAAAAAACTTGCCAAGCTAAATATTACAAAGTTAATTTGATGTTATATTCTGACTGCTATGTACACACTGAAAAGTCAAACAGAACAAGGCAGATCAACAAGGGGACTAAGCAATGTTACCTTTGGATCTCATCATTACTCAAGCATCTTGAAAAATCAAAGAAAAGTGACAGTATTTGACCACATTCCTGGACTAAACTGTCTCTCCTCCTATCATATACCTCTAGTCCAGATCTCTGTGGATAGTGTCCAGAAGGTAGATGGAAGTTCTGTCTCGTTGAATGTGAAGTATTTGATTACTGTGATTTCCTCCCATATTCAGTCTTCTTCTTTAATTGTATTTTCCATTATTTTTTTAAAGAAATGGCACCTGGAGATATCAAAATATTCTTCTCCCTTTAGATGCCTTTTTCTTTCCCCAGCTACTAACCTCAGGTCTCACACTACTTTACAGGGTGACATCTGCATTTACCTTCAGTCCTGTGTGTGTTCTTGTAGTTTTGTACTACAGGCTTTCTGGGATAATTCCTTTCCCAAAATGCTGGGCAGCATGATCTTGACTAGGTGCTTAAACACAGTAGCACAGTAAATAATGAAAATGAACAGCTTTCTTTTATCTATAGCAGCAAAGCTCGATTTTAGTGTAACTGTTAATTAAAATAGGGATGACAACATTTTACAAAGTTACTATCAGGCAGCTGCCAGTGGCCTGAGAGTAGTACCTTGTGATCAAAGACTGGCAGTTTCAAAAGTACACCCATGGTAAAATCTCAATGGCTTTTCAAAAAATCCTTCTTCTGGTTGATGAATGTTGGTGTCCTAGGACTGAAACACATGCTTCTTGTTATCCAACATGTACAACTTGGATGTGCTCGTTGTTAGATGATGTGATTAACTGTGTGATTCGTTATGTGATTGTGTGTAGCTCCTCAGCCTGACAGGGCAGCCCAATGTGCTGCTGGAATGGTGGAGAGCCCCAGGAACCCATCGAGAGACCCTGCTCCATCTCCCCTGGGCTGCTCCAGGAGCCAGCTGCTGGAGGCATCCATACCGTGTATGTGCACGGATTTATTTCTCACTAAAGGGCCATCGTTCTGTCCAGCCAGCAGGGGAACAGGGCGAGGTTGCAAACAGAACGGGTGTTTGTGTTGGCGTGAGAGCTGAGCATGCCCGTGTGTGTGGCTGGCCCTGCCCTCACAGTGGCTGCACTTGGGCACACGGGGTGGTGTCACCCTGACCTCTGTCAGGCCACCAGCTCCGTCAACCCCAAAGTTTCATAAATCCTTTGCACGTCAATAGGCTGCTGTTGACAGGGAAAGTGACACAATACAGCAATTCCAAGATGTTTCAAATCTCTTCAAAATAGCGTGACTGAAAGCTTAAAAAGCAAATAATGCCTATTTATACATTTTGTTAGGAATTTTAGTTTGCGTGCATGAAGTTACTGGAAGTGTACGCCTGTATTTTGGTTAATAATATCTTCTTTTTAATAAGAGGGGGTTTGACTGCATGGTAGTTGTTTTCTTCAGTGTCTTCTAACAGGAGACTTGTCAGAGTTTGAATAGGCTAACCTAACTTTCCTGTATCCCAAGAAGATACACACAAGAAAATCCTTTGATAAAGTTTAAATGCACATTATTTCGTTTGGTGGATACTGTTGCCCCCTGGAGGCCATTTCTCAGTTATCACAATATTAGATTGAAACTTAAATTAAAACTTAGAAATGTTTGCTGTTATAAACAAAATATTCCCTTTAGTAATTAAAAATATTGTGACTTTAATTAAAAGGGTTTATGAGCTTATCAGAGAAATAACTGATTTCTTACTATGCTAATTATTTTTCTACATTTGCTGTTTAGGTTTGCAAATTGCTAGAGAGTAAAATTTAATTGGTTTTTAAGGGAGATGAATATTTAATTTGAATACAGTACTTGGGAAAAATAAGGATTTCTTGAATATGTGTGTGTGTTTTTTAAACAGTGTAGATAATCAGCCCAGAGAGTGTGAATGTCTCCACATGCACTGTAAACAGGTTTGTATGCAATGCTACTATCGCTCACGGAAGTGCAAGAAAAAGGGCAGTGCAAGGTTGTGAGTAAAGGCAGCCCTGGGCCTCGCTCAGGCTTTGTGGGTGCTGAAATGCACCTGGTTGGAAACAGTGCTGGAGTCGACGGCGGCTCACGGAGCTCAGAACTTTGTGCAGCCATTGACAGCAGGGGTTCAGCTAATGGCCGAGTCAGCAGTGCCCCTCAAACCTCACATCCCTCTCCTCCTCCACTGCATGGCCTCCCGGCAAGGGAGCCCTGCTGGGCTTCATTCTGGAGGAACACAGGATGGCCTTCTGAAGTGGAAACGAGATCTCTGCATTCGTGTTAAAAGTGTGTCCCCTTTTCCCTTCATTTCTGGGTCTGCTAGAGTCTTTGGGCCTTTTACAACAGTTGGTGCTTGGCTACCTGCAGCTGACATTCAGCCTAGACAGCAAGGAATGTCAGTCGCTGGCCATTGGAGTAAAATTTGAACTACTGGCCCAATTACATTGTTAATAATTAATTGGGCTGCTCAGGCGAAAGATCTATTTTTATGTGATTACTAGTCTATTTCTAAATATTTATTTCTTACAGGCATCTCTAAAAATTGTCACTAATGGTATGAATTGTTAATTTATACATGTTAAATTGTTTAGCTTTTGTAATTATTCTCTTGCCTATGCATGTAATAGACATTTTTCTTCACAGGTGATGTACCAATCAGCTTGTGCACTGATTCCTACTGCCTTCCCAGTGATGGAGACACTCCACCAGTGGGATGCTGGAGTTAGTTTTGCTGTTCTGCACCAGGCTTCCTGCCCTGGTGAGCACCAGCATTTCAGGACATAGCCATGCTGGCAAAGAAATGACCCCGTACTAGTGCAGACAGCCTCAGGTGTGTGAAGGGAACAGAATAAGGGCAGTGCCGGGTACTGCTTCCCCCATGTATTGTCTAACCCCAGTGAGGCTGATGTTTCTGGTGGTTAATGAGCCATATATCAGGACAGACTCCCAGTTCTAGAGCTCTTCTTGGTATTTGGCTGTTGCTTTTACATCCTCACATCAATCCCATGCTGCAGGAAGTCTGGCAGCTTTCTGAACAGGCTTATGGAGAGCATTTGTTTCTCCTTGCAAACTCTTTTGTCTGAACCCTGTAAGTGTCCTTCCTTTTCCTGCTCTTTCTTTGCTTTCTCTCCTTACCATGGGTTCAGTTCTTCATTTTATGTGAAATGTAATCTGGTCAGCTGCACTGAGCTTCATTACCACTTCATGTAAGCTGAGCTACTGCCTTTAAAACTGCTAATAATCAAAGGAAGGTGCCTGTCAAGGAGTGCAGCTACTGGGCTTGAAGTGGTTATTTTCTGCCAGTAATGTCAGTATCACTTGCAGTAGGTTCAGGTATTGTAATATAGCAGGGTAACATCAGCTCAAATTATTACTGGTTTTTTTCTGGGCGCATTTTTGATTAAACATTTCACGTTATATGAGATTCCAGGAATTTGTAGTTGAAGCTCTCTTGATCTGCTTCCTAACTTATGAAAAGAATTAAATTTTCTTCTGGTGGAAATGTTCAATCCATGACATAGCTCAGTAGTGTTGATAAACTGAAAATATTTAGATTTTGAGGATCCTCTGATGATTTCAGTCTTATCACATGAGATTGCATGCATATGCTTCCACCTTCTTTTTCATATCTCTTGCATATATTAAAGTTTAAACACTTATATGTAAACCAACATTAACAATGTCATACTGTTCCTTCCAAAATTCTAGCTTTAGAAATTAGGACATACACAGACAGAAAATCATTGAGGATGCTCATTGAGGATGCAGTGAATGGAAACGTCTTTATTCTCCTGCCTCTCTGCAGGTTCTGTTTGTTTCTTACTGCTGGCTCCCAGCCTGCTTCTACATACCTAATCCTCCAGCCAGAATCCTTCCTATGTTACTTTCAGTAAAAAAAATAAACGTAACCACATATATAAATATATAAATATATACATATATGTAACTTTTTTTTATTCTCCCCAGTTCCTGAATGACTGTAGACGTCAAGTAAATGAGGTTACCCTGCAGTTGTCTCCTGCACTCCTGCTGCAAAGGTGCTGGCACAGCCTGGGCAGGTGGGGATCCAGGCTGAGGCCACAGCCCAAGGGACCTGAGCAGCCAGTTCCAGACAGAGGCAGAAAGGAGCATCAGAGGAGCAGGAGGATGTAACATGACTGCAGAGACTTGCACCCTGTAAACAAGGCATTTCAGAGGCAGGTGGGATGTGCAGTTCATGCTTTGGAGAACATCTGGAACAAACTGTCCAAAGCTGTCAGAACAGGTCTGATTGATGGACCTTAGTTTGGTGTGAAAATGGGCTTTTAAGGTGTGTGTGATTGAGTTTCACCAGGTTGAAAATGGATAAAATATTCATTTGCTATCCTTTTGTAAGGGAAAAATATAAATCTATGCATTATTCACAGGCAGGAGGCTTAAAATGATGAGTGAATGTTTTGGTTTCACCTGGGATACAGTTAATTTTCCTCTTAGTAGCTGTGGTTTGAATTCATTATGATAATAACGTTGATAACGTACCTATGTTTTGGTTGTTGCTAAGTTTTGCTAACCCTAAGTCAAGGACAGCTGGCCTGAAGTGGTAGAATGTCATGCCCAGAGTATAAAGTGGGGAGAGATTTTTCAGAGCTGCTGATCTCTGCTGTGAGACAGGCTGGGCATCCATCAGCAGGTGGGGAGCAAATAATTGTACATCACTTGTCTTTCCTGGGTTTTGTTTCTCTCCCTGTTTTTGTTGCCTCCCTTTTAATTACAATTAGCATTATATTTATGTTATTATTATATTTTATTTCAATTATTAAACTGTTCTTATGTAAACCCACCTCCGCATCCCGTTCAGTGTTTAAGCTGCAGTAAGTGACTGGCAGTGCAGCACTTAGTTGCCTGTTGGGGTGAAGCCATGGCAGGGAAAAATCATTATCTTTTCTTTCAAAATGTGATTTTTAACCTTGGTATACTTGAGACTTTGGTTGTGACTTCTCTTGAGAAATAAAGACTGCATGTGAAATGAGGCCTCTTGGGAGAAGAAAAGGGCTCAGGCCTAGGACTGAAGCTGAAGGAGGATGACCAAGGTCAAGGCAGATGAACAGCACCATCTGCAAGATTAGCCTGCTCAGCTTGCTCTCCAGTGAACGTGAACAAAGAGCCTTTACCACAATGTTTAACACACAGAGAGTTCTTTCCAAGGAAATACCTTTGAGAAACCTGCATAGCCATTATGGGGAGGCTGAGGCATAGAGGGAAAATGAGATATCTCCCCACAAGGCAAACACAGTCTTAGAGATAAATAATCCTGGCATGCTGACTTCTGCTCTGTGTTCATTCTGTTGGCTAAAAAGCTGGGGAGGGGGGAAGGTGTATCTTAAGGCTCTATTGCTTCAGAGAAGAGGAAGTTAAAATATCCACCTCTGTTTGAAACATACCTCTTTTTCCTGTTAAAACCTCCAGTTTTAGGAACAGGGCTTTAACGGTCACCAGAAGGAAGGTTTAGGCTAACCGTGGCACTGACAGCTAATCCCACCTTCTCTTTCTGCTCTGACCACAAAATGCAACCCCTAAGAGGTTTATAGGCAATGATGAGGTGAGAGCTGCCCTGCCTGCATGCTGGGTGGTATTTACAGCTACAGAAATATGAATAAAGCATGCTCCAGAGGGGCGTTAGTCGCCATCAGTTATGAATATTGCGGCAGGAAGGAGAACTAAAACCAGCATGCAGCTTCTTGTGTTGGTGATGGAGAGCAAGTATAGCCACAAACAGAAGATTTGTGATAGAAAAAGGTATTTGTAATTACAGCAAGGAAGAATTCTAAACTAGAGCAATTTCATGGTGACAACAGTGCAGCCCTGGGGCCATTAACACTGCTAGCATGGTCGGAGCTTGGCTTTCTCTGCCTTGGCAAATGGGTGGATAAATAGAAGATAACATTGCTGCATGTGTGTGCCTGAAGCAGCTGGCCAGTTGGCAGGACTTCCAGCACTTTTCTCCCTACTAGAAGAGAAGTGCAAAAAAAATCTAAATCACTTACTGACTCAAAGAGGTGCCAGGCATTGTGGGGCACCAATAGCCCCATCCTGAAGAGCCCTAAAAATCACTAGCTCAGTCTTCTCCTTTCTGGGCCTAACTTACTCAGCCCAGTAAACCCCAAGCCTGTGCAGAGCTGTTCTGGTCTAAGGCAGTGTGACCGACTAGGGGGAAAAAAACCACACAAGACCTTTGGAAGGTCTTCACATAAATTGCTTCCAATTAATTGTTTACAATTTACATTAGCAGCCACACTCTACGCAATATCATTAAATTTTACAAGTCTGTGAATAAACAGCTTCATCTTACACCATATTTTTTCATCTTTGCATGTAAGACACTGGTTCTTTCGAGGTTGTACCCTAGGCAAATAACATTATTTTTTTATTCAGTCACAGTGAAAGCTGCCATTACTTCCTTGAAAAATTATACCTCTCTTTAGTGAGAAGTATTAACAGTATTCCTTAAAAGCTAGTTTACTTTAGCCTTCCAGGTAAGGTATGTGTGTATGGGGAGGGGGGCAATGTGTTCTCAGAATAATTCAGCAAATGAGTTTATTTCAGAGTTATGGTTACAGCGTACAGTGCTAATGACTCATGGCATAGAAATCATCTGGTGAATACCTGTCTTGGAGAAAACTCCCTTGCCTTCATTGTCATGTTAACGTGGGAACTTAGGCAGCTGTTATATCAAAGGCTTCAGGAGCTTCCCCTGCTGAGAAACTGGCGATGCTTTAAGCCTGGGCAAACTTAGCCTGGTGGTGTTATGGTGTTGACGTCGACTTTGCTTGCATGCAAGCTGTCACAACACAAGGGGAGTTGGTACTGGGATGTGACTGGACTGAGAGGGCTTTCTATGCACAGGGTCTTTTGCAATGGACTTTAAAGAAGTCTATTCCTTAGACACAACTGGCTGAATGTGCAGATCAGTGAGGAAAAAAGTAAATCAGTTTTTTCCTGTAATGTTTAGTGTGGAAATGTTGACTGGAATCCATACATCTGTGTGCTGATGACTGGATAAATTTGGCATAGCAGATGTTCCTGGAGCAATTGTGTAGCAGCCACACTTGGGCATCTGTCAGGTTCTTAACCTGTCCCAGATTTCAAACTAAGAGACAGGGCCTGGCAGTTCCTTCACATCTAGAAATACCTTCACAGAAGGGATATGCCTGTACTTCCCTTCCCATTCCGGGCCCTCCTTCCTGAAGAGACCTGACATCTCCAAAACAGAGGACAGATCAAAAAGAGCAATGCTTCACTTGGGTGAGAGGATAATGGACAGGGAGAGATGGACAGGTGCCCTAGGACACTGCTAACTGGCTTTCCCAAACTGTCTTGCACATTTGCAATTTGTTTCTGACTTAAGGAACAGCATCCAAGTGTGATTTGTTAATTGACAAATGACAAGAAATTAGGTGGCTGCTCTTCTGATTTCTCTTCCTTATAACCAAGACTTCCCATTCTCCCTGCTGCTCAGCAGAAGTAAACAATATTCCCTGGGACAAAATGTAGCTTTCCTCTAGATCTTCATAACACTTAGCTCATGGCATTAACACTTAGTTAATGCCATTAGTTAGAGATCTCCAATTTAAGTGTCATAAAATATTAATTGTAATAAGGCACTCAATGTCTCTCCCCAGGTGTACCTGCTCAAGATGCTGCTGAAGTCCAGTTGGGCAGGAATTATGGGGACAGAAGAAGAAAGATGTTTTGTTTGTGCTGTGGAAGAGGTTAATTAGAAAACCTCTCACATTATTGGTGAACCTAATTAATTTGATTACTTTAGAAGAGAGTCCTGATTACACCTGGAAAAGAAAAGCCCAATAGCAAATTATGGTCAATTTGATACAAGGCCACTCAGGTTTATGGTTACATGGCAACTGTGTGTTTTGCTGCCTTTTGAGTAAGAACTGTGACTAAGACCTGGGCAGAAGGAGCAGCACAGAGTATCCATGGGTCAGAAATTGCCTTGTTCTGGTTTCCTGGGAGGAAGTCTTGATGATTTCAGTGAGTAAAAGAAAATGTTGCAATGGAAGGAGACTCGCTGGTTGTTCCCTATTTTTACTAAGCAAATTATATTTGGAAACCACCTTTCCAATGATACTGTCTATCAAACTTTAGCTGCATGACCTATGTTTAAACTCTATTATACAGTATTAATAAACTTAATTCCTTATTCTGTCTACGGGTTTATAAATAGCTAGATTTTTTTCAGAGATGTTGTGCACATAGACTTACATGAACTCAAAATTTATGTGACTTTTAAGCCACCCTTCTACACCTGTCCTTTGTGAAGATGTGTTTCAAAAGCTGTTTTCCTGCCAGCTGCTGAGCTGATGATACGTGGGATTTCATCAGTAAGGCAGATAGATACAAGCTGACGTCTTGGTTGAATCAGTTATTGGAGCTGGGGGTTACAGAAAATCCTTAGGGATGTGTGAACAGGCACATTGGTGAAACCACAAAGGAAAAGAGAAATATGAAGTAAGTCTATGCCTTTCATATTGCTCAGAGCTTTGGTAGTTGTCCCAAAGGTTGGTCTGGCTTGGAGCTACTGTCTGAATGTAAAGAGAAGCTCTCTTCAGCTAAACACCTGCATTCAATTTTTCAGCATCTCCTTCCTTATAACACATTTATTAAATCTTGCATGTTAATGTAATAAATATGCTGTTACATCTGGCTTACTATTGCCTCTTGCTATGATTGCTGGGAGGCTGGCAGAGTGTCCCAGGGGTTCAGCAACGCTGGGAAGTCCCGCTGAGGTTTTCGGGCCGTTTCTTCCCTCAGCTGCCAAGCTCAGTCTGGGTTCTGGCAGCACAGGGTGGGGGAGCAAGGCCTCCTGGGCACGTGTTGCCCCATGCCCCTGGGACAAGCAGCAGGGCATGGGCACAAGGCCAGGGATGCTTCACAGAATGGGGAGGTTGTATGTGAACATCTGGCTGCCTTGAGTAATCAAACAGGGCTTATGTAGTGAAATGAAGGAAAAATAAATCCTCTGCTAGGACCTCTGTTAATACAACAGGGAAGGTTTTTTTTAAGTATTTCCTTTTGGCTGTGTTGGCAGTTGTTGGCTTTTTGCCAAATTGATCTTGCATCTAGAACTTTCGCCATTGTAAGTGTGTCAGGCAGGGAATGAAAAAGAAATCAAAGCTGCGCTGACAGTACCTTTCAACACTGATGAGGAATCACACACAGAGATGGGAGGTGAGTAAGAGACTAGAGGCCACGTTCTGCTCCAGCTATGCAGAGACAATATGCTGAGGAACAATAAAGCAGAACAGTTTGCTGAGGAAAGTCTCTCAGGGCTGTGGGATTTTGGATATGTGCCCCTATTCTTTTGGGAAAGTAATAGCATTAAGTCATGGACAGGAGAAAGGAAGACACATACTCTTCTGAAAAACGGCCTATTTAGTGTCTGCTTTTCTCTCTCTCAGTCCAGGGAATATATTGTACAATACAGGTGATGGAGGTTTTGCATCGACAATATCAAAAGAAGAAAAGTCTGTTCTTACAAAACTCAAAATCAGGCTGGGTTGTTTAAGAGAACAGACTTGACATTGCACATGGTCTGATCATGAGTGGTAAGTTGTACATGTACTTCCATGTAATATATATATATCTATCTCCTATAGATTGGGATCTATAGCAGATTGTATCCTGCCCTGTGAAGTTTCATGCTGTTAGTAGTGTTAGGTGGTGTGAGACAATTTCTGTCTGGAACCTTTGGCAAGCAGAGTCTCCAGCTGCTCTGAGCCTCGCAGCATCAGCCTGAGTGTTTGTGACATGCAGAATTTTGATCTACAAAATTTGAATTGTTCAGGTTTGCACAAGGACTGGCAGTCTTATCTTGCAGTCTTAACTTTATGCCATAGTTTAAATCTCGTGAGTAGGATCTCAATAAAAGGCAAATGTCAAGTCTTTGTGTAAGCATGATTCGTCTTTTCTGGATATGCAATGTGAGTATTAAAGTCTGAAGACATTTTGCCCACTTCAAACTATCAAACCCATTCCTGTGTCAAAACTCACATCACACTGAATACTTGCTGTAACAGTCCTACATAAACTGTAGCAATACCACTTTAAATACATTCTTTTCAGCACAGAACTAACATGACTGTAAGGCATAGTTTGTTTTTTTCTAAATTTAGTTGCTAAAGATCTGGCTGTTCCGTACCTACTAGCAAGCACTGCAGTGTTTATAATCATGCCAAGCTGCACAGCCATAAGATGGCCAGGAACACATCCAAATAAGAGCTGAGACAAGTCTGCATATTTAGTGGAGAGTACTTCTGTAAACAGAGAAGGAAATCAAGCATGTATATGTTTGGGAACAAATTTCTTAATTTATGGAACTCACTGCTGCCCAGTGGAAATTGGTGAAGCTGTGACAGCTCCTTGCCTGCAGTGGATCTACCCCTTGGCTGCTGCAAGTGTGTCTTTGTATGGATTATGGGGCACAAGCTGAATGTGGCCATCCACACTGACTATTGTCCTCCCATGGGAATGAGACACCACTGTCAAAACCATTTTGCAAAGTTACTATGTACTGCATAGGAACTGGTGTTTGTTTGTTTTTTCTCTTTTTGCAATGCAATGCAATGATGCTACAGCCTGCACTCAGACTCTATGTCTTATCAGTTTCTTCTTAAATGCTCTTAAATTACATCAGTGGTAAAACTCCTTGTACCTGAGAGGAACTATCTGGCCAAACTAGAATACGTCTACAAACTTCAGCATATATCCTTACAGATAAGAATATGAAATCACCTTTCAAGGTGTTGATATTGAAGACCCCAGCATGCCTCTAGGTCTTACTGATTCAGACCTCTAACAGGAGTACTATTAAATAAGTTCAGGAAAGATTTCAGATCGCATCTTCTCATCTATATAGGGATTTACTGTTACTAATGGCTTTTCTGAAGCAGATAATTTTGCCAGCAGTGTGGAAATTAATTTGGCCCTAAAATAAAATGGGAAAAATCCATCGTTGTAAACCAGAACTACTTACAGTGAACTTGTAAAGGAAAACTGTTTGCTATCCCATGTTCGAAATACAGCATAATTTCTCTAAACTGATTTCTACTCATTTTCTTGCCTCTGTTGGGTATGACATAAAGGAACAGAATCAAAATAAGGGATGAAATACTTAGGCAAGGCATTAAAGCAGAGATAGTGAAGTGCTGGGACAGATTGCCCGGAGAGGCTGAGGAATCCCCACTGCTGGTATTTGATGTTTGTCTTATCTCATCTAAAATAAAACAAGCATTTGTAGAGAATGGCAGAGATAGTGATTTTGTCCTAAGAAAAAGAGTGGATGGCTTCTTGAAATCTCTTCCAGATCCTTGCCATCCTCCCCTCTACTTTCCCTGTGATTTATATTTCCTTGGGGTTTCTGCCTGCCATCGCCTATTTTCTTAACTGTGTATTGCGGAGGACTCACATATAATTGTAGAATATTTGAGTGTAACAAGCTGTTTTTCATTTTCTTTGATTTTCCAACTACATTTCGGTTGTTACATATCCAAAATAGCATAACCTTGTTAAACTGCACTTCAGTAAACCGTAGTTTGGAACGAAGGATACAGATTTGGATTTGAAGTTCAACATAGAACAAACCAATCTCATGCTACTGTCCTGCCAAGGAAAGATGTGGTATGTTTGAGGTGAGGGTCTTCAGAGACTACTCAGAGACCAGTGAGCCATCTCCTCAGCCACAAAGTATATGTGTTGAATCATAGAGAGGGTATTAACCATGGGATCATCTGGGTGGTCTTCATCCTTCAGCCTGGCTGATTCGCAGACTATGCAAATCCTCACTCGGCAGATGAGCAAGTGAAAAAATGGAAGAGTACTTCTTTTCATGGTAGGTAAACAACGTATTTCACTTTGCCCTTCAATCATGTCTCTTGAAGCCAAGTGGCTGAGTCATGAAGCCAAAGAAACCGCTCTGTTCCCCTGTGATGTCTAAAGTTAAGTCACATTCTCCAAAAATATAGTTTTACGCAGAGACATTAGGATGCCCTTTCTTGAGAAATTTTACAAAATGTCTGTCAGAGACGGAAATGTTGTATTTCATGACTTAAACATCTTCATGAAGGATTTTTGCCTCGTATAGCAAAACTGTACAAAAGCTGCAGAGAAAAACCAACAAAACCCTGAATAGGCTTTCTGACTGAGGCCCTGAACCACACTGCTCACTGCCTGCTGATGCAGATGAGTGAACTCGGGAGAAGAATACATTTACAGAGCACAAGCTTAGCACCCTTGGGGTGGAGACCACAACCCCAGGATATCAGCTGCCAGGCAGCACAGAGCCTCACGCCAAAGGGTGGGGGGAGAGGTTTTGGGAGTGTGGCGAGAAAGCCTCTGGGCAGAGGCAGTGAATGCCCACCCTGCGCTGAGCAGGGGAGCCCAGGGGCAGAGTTCCTTCACCCTGGGGAAAGCTGATCCACAGCAAGGACAGCCGAGAGGTGTCATGGCCCATCAAAGGCCCCCAGGGGCTCCCCAGGCCCTGCAGCAGAGGTGATGCAACAGATCCAGTGCTGCAAGGGACAGTGTCAAACCTAGCCCCCTGCAGGGGAGGCACCTGGGCATTCCCACCTGGCCCAAATGCATGTTAATCCGTGGAATTTATACTCCTCGGCGTGGAGGTGGTGGCAGGGGACCCTCAGCACCCAGACGACCAGATGGAGGACAGCAATGAGACATCGTTGGGACCCCTGGAAGGGTGATATGTTTCCATCTAACCCCTGTCACTCTCTCTCTGTCCTCCCCCTCCCCAACTCTTTTTCTTTCTTTCTTGCTTTTTCTTTCTCTTTGCCTATTTTACTATTAAATAAAATATATCAATTTTTTGGCACCAGCTTCTAAACTTGTTTGGTTTTAATAATCTTTTTTGGGTATTTTGAACCTTCCTGGACTTGATCCGTTTTATTCTCAGAGGCTTAGCTTTTTATGCTCTTCTGTATTTAAACCAGATTGTAACAATGTCCAGAGTAGAATTTGAATATTATTCTGTCTTTAATGCATATATCCATACCGATATGGGAATATGTCTATGGCTAAGGAAGGCTGCAGGCCAGGGCTGGGTGCTGCAGCTCTTACACAGATTATTCCCTGACTTCATTTTGGATGTGTACCACAGATAAAGCAAAAACCTTAAGAGGACTTACAAATTTGGGCTGCACACTATCTTCTTGAAACCTCAGACAGCATTACCTCTAAATACAAAACATCTGTGAGTTTTATCTCACTGCAGGCACAAGTGACAAGTGGTTTTTCTGCAAGAAGCAGAGCTAATAGATTGTGACAAGGTTTTCCTTCTCTCATCAAAAGTATAGTGGGTCAATCTGAAAAACCACCCACTACTTTCCTGCCCACCCTTTGTGCTTGGAGCACCCATTGATGCTGACAGATATTGGTTTAAGGCAATAGATACCTGGGTTTAAGACAGTGGCCCTAAGTATTGTATTTCACATCACAAAATTCACCTTAAGAATCAGCTATGAAAATAATGCAATGATTAAAGTGAAAAAAAAAGAAAAAGCCCCAGACTTTGAGGCATATCTGTATTGCGTTGCTCTGAAGGAACCAGAGTCTGAAATAGTCACTTGAATGATTGTATTTGAGACAGTGAGTGTGAATGTGTGTGGGGGGGCATGTTTTTCTGTTCATACAGATTAGGACTCCCCTATAATAAGAGACTGCAGGTCATGAGGTCCTGACATAAACATGCTTTCAGTTTGTCTCCTCACTCAAAAATAGGATTTGGGGGAGCAGAGAGACATGCACAAGGTGTACCTGACATAGTAACACAGAGTATGATTGATATCAGTTTAAAGCAAGCTGATTTCTTCGTTTTTTTCTGCCCTTAACCAAACCTGAGAAGCAGTCCAGAGCTGTGGATTCAGCAACCAGCAGCATGAGGCTGAACTGTGTACAAATGGTGTCTGGTTTCCAGCAGATGTCTCAGATACCAAGCCATTAGGTCCCACCACAAAAATAGTTGTGTAAAATGTTTGTTCATTGGCTCTGGACTGACAGCAATGGGACTGTTCCCCTTCACTGAGTGGGTTGAAATATCCCACTTGGGCTGTGGTTTGTGTCCAGCAAGCCTTCTTCCTCCAAGGCACGGTGAGATTCCTCTGTGTGGGAATGAGAAAGGGAAGAGATATGTGGGAGTTTTCCCTTCACTTTTACAGCTGAGCTTTTAAAAACTGACATGCATTTTTCTAACAGGCTGCTGGCCTCTAGGTTTCTTGCCAGGGGTAGTAGGAGAAGAAAAATAGCAAGGCCTAAGGCTTCTGACTACTGTTAGGGTGTTGCTTGTCTTCAGGAGAAGACAGCCCTACAGCCAAACCCACAGCTGACAACTGCAGAGACCAATGACAGCAGCACTGGGAAGCTGATTTATGTTCTCTGAGCATCTGGTCCTGCAGAAGAGGAGTGTTTCGCATGGCAGAATATGAGATGGTAAGGAGCCTGCACTCAGGGGCATTTCTAGTGTCAAGGCTGCTGTTGGTGGTTCTTCTCTTTTCAATATCTTCTGCTTCCCACCTGCAGCCTTTCCTAGCCTTGCCAGGGGCAGAGCTGTCCTTTGCAGGATTCTAAGGTGATAACTACTACTGACCACCACCCACACATGTTTTTCAACAAATCTCCCTATAAAAATCATGCCACAGATTTTCCCAATTCTATTCAAATCAATGAAATCGTGAAAGAATACTGCTTTTGAAAACAAAATGTTCTTAGGCAGAAGAGGCCATATGTTTTGTTCAGGGGCCTTCAGACCTGGCTGAAATCTGGGTCTGGTGTCTTTGTCATTCTTGGCTTTCTGTGGTGTGTACTGTCACACGGAGCTATGAAAATGGGCCAGGCACCACACCCAGAGAAGCAATAACCTGGCACCCCCACCAGCGAAGTGATAGCATCACAACTCTCCTTGTGTCTCTATGTGTGACAAAACCTACGTTGCCTTATGTGCAGGCAGACTAAACTTCCCCATTAGAAGTTCAGTGTATTGCAGCCATGCGTGCACATGGGTTTTACAACCTTCACAGCCTACAAGAGGCAGTAGTTTAGGGTGTGCTAGCAGTTTGTTTGTTTATTTCTTTTAGAAGAATCTTTAAACACAGTAGATTTTTCCATTTTCTAGGAGAAGCACTATAAGACAAGAGTGGGAGTATGAGCAATTGCAGGAAAAAAAATTAATAGAGTAGTAAAATCATTTAGGTCATAGAAGACCTTTATAAGATTATTGAGTAAAACCAAACCTAATACTGCCAAGTCCTCTACTAGAGGGCTACTATATAGAAGACACATGTTCCTAAGCACTGTGTCTTTTAAATACCTCCAGGGAGGTGACTCAACCACTTCCATGGGCAGCTTGTTCCAGTGCTTGACAACCTGTCTGCAGAAAACATTTTTATTAATGTAGAATCTAAACCTTCCCTGGTGTAAATTGAGGCCCTTTCCTCTTACCCTGTCTAGTTACCTGGGAGAAGAGACCAACACCCACCTCACTACAGCCTCCTTTCAGGCAGCTATAGAGAGTGATAAAGTCACACCTGAGCCTCCTTTTCTCCAGGCTTAAGAACCCCACCTCCTTCAGCTGGTCCTTCTAGGATTTGTGTTCCAGACCCTTCACTGTCTCTGTTGCCCTTCTTTGCCCCAGCACGTCAATGTCTTTCTTGTAATGAGGGATCCAGAATTGAATACAGCACTTGAGGTGCAGCCTCATCAGTGCCAAGTACAGGGGACAATCACTGTCCTGGTCCTGCTGGCCACTTTATTGCTGATACAGGCCAGGATGCACTGACCTTCTTGGTCACCTGGGCATAGCTGCCTCATGTTTAACCACTGCTGACCAACACCCGCAGGCCCTTTTCCACTGGGCAGCTTTCCAGACACTTTGGCTGAAGTCTGTGGCACTGCCTGGGGTTGTTGTGACTCAAGAGCAGAAGCTGGCACTTGGCCTTGTTGAACTTCATACCACTGGCCTTGGCTCATTGATCCAGCCTGTCCTGATCCTTTTGCAGATGCTTTCCATCCTCCAGTGGATTGACACTCCCATCCAACTTGGTGTCGTCTGAGGGTGATCCCCTTACACAAATCAGGACTGTCCTGATACTGAGCCCTAGGGAGCAGCACTAGTGACCACCCACCAGGTGGATGTAACTCCAAGTACCAGTCCCTGGGCCTGGCCATCCACACACTACTTAGCTCACCAAAGACAGCGTGTGTCCATGTCATGGGAAGCCAGTTCCTCCAGGATGATGTCTGGGAAATGGTGTAAAATGCTTGGCTAAGGTCCATGTGGACAACACCCATAGCCTTCCCCTCATCCACTACATAGGTCACCCTGTCATAGAAGGAGATCAGGTTGGTCAATCAGGATATGCCTTCCCTAAACCCGTGCTGGCTGGGTCTCATCACCTGGTTGTCCTGTACTTATTGCATGATGGCACACAAAATTATCTGTTTCATGACCTTCCCTGGCACTGAGATCAGGCTTACACACCTGTTGTTCCCTGGATTCCCCTTCCCACATTTCTTATAGATGGGCATCACATTTTCTAATCTCCTGTTACTTGGGCCCTCCTTGGTTAACCAGGACTGATGGTAAGTGACTGAAAGTGGGTCAGTGAAAGCTTAACCATCTCTCTCAGTATCCTTTGTTGGATTCCATCTGGTCCCTCAGACTTGTGTGTGAAAGTAGCTGGTTGCTGACCGTTGCTCTTTGGATTATGGAGCTTCATTCTGCCTCCCATCCCTTTCTTCCAGCTCAGAGGGCTGGGTACTTGGAGCATAACTGGTCTTATTATTAAAGACTGAGGCAAAGCAGGCATTAAGCATCTCAGTCTTTTCCTCATCCTTAATCTCTCTGTTCTTGCCCCACATCCACTAAAGGATGGAGATTCTCCTTAGCTCTCCTTGTGTTGCTGACGTGTTTATAAAAACATTTTTAATTGTCTTTTACAGCGGCAGCCCTACTAAATTCTAGTTGACCTTTGGCCCTTCTCATTTTCTTCCTGTAATATCTCACTAGTCTGGAAAGCAAGGAAACTAAACTGACAATACAAAATCAACCATATAGGTTCAGAAGATATATTCGTTCACTCACATATCCAGCCTCTGACATATGCTCCTAGAGCATTCTCTAGTATAAAACTTCCTAGCTACCAGTCAGGCACAGAGACTTGCTGTGCTGGAGGCTGTTTCTCTCTCTCTTTTCAGTAGCCCCTTCCATCCCTGGCTTTCCTTGATGGCTTTCTGAAAACTGAAACTTTTTATTATTCAGTTAAAAGAACATCTCGTGGTGTGAGTTTCTCTGTTTCACGAAATGAGGACAGAGTGAGGGGCTGTCATTCTTTAGCCTGCTGAAAGAGCATAGAAACACAGAGAATACAGGGAGCCCCACTGGATGTCGGCACCAAGTACTGATGTAAAAATCAGAGATGTAAGGTGTAGTGGGATTTGTCTTGTGCCATGGAGCAGCAACATCTACTACTAACTAAATGTTATTGCTAGCTTTCTTCCAGGTTATAAGGGAAGATGGCTGGTGCCAGGCCCTTGTCCTTGGTGTGCTCCTGACCGCTAGGATATCAGTAATATGGATCAGTTTTATTCCAGTAATACCTAAAGGCCTTGGATCTGAACTGCATTTTTGAAATGCAGCAAAAAGTCAGCTACACTCACCAGAGCGGACCATTGGACTATTTAGTGAAAAAGAAGTCAGATTTCAGTGGGTGCTGTAGATAGCCCCCTACCTTTCTTTTGCTATTTCTATATTTGCTGGGTGCCTGGTATGGTGCTAGACTGGAACAACTGTTAGACCACAACTAGAGAATTGAGGCGTACCAGCTGCTTTCTCAGCAAATTACGATGCTCTTTGAAGCATCCACTGCACTGGGATGAATTGTGGGACTTTGTCTGATTTTTCTGCCAAATTAATTTCTGTTCCTGATATGCCTGGAATTTAGTTCATCCAAACTGAGACTCTTTTCTTGTCAACACTAGACTCTCAGAAAGGTAACAGAAGTGTGTGTCTGCATGCTAGCCAACACAAAGCTTCCCTGTGCAGGAGTTTAAAGGGGAGGGTGCCCAGGTCCCTGTCTTTGCTCTTTGCCTTCTCCAAGATGTTTAAAGCCTGAACCATTGTCTGACAGTGAAGACAAGACAGCCTCTTACTCTGCTAGCTGCAGTGTGTTTTGAAATAAGTTGTCAATTTCCCAACTAGTGATATAAACATAACCCCTATACTATTTTTTTTTTTTTGGTCAATAAACCTGAATATGTCTGAATGACCACACACAACTGATAGCTTACAAATACTTTTCCATAAGGATGGAAGCAACTTAGGAGCTTAAGTTGCAATAGATATCTAAAGGAGTGTTTCTCATAAGCACCTGAAATGTTATTGACACTCTTGCTTTTTGTATGCAAGTGTATTAGTCCTAAAAAATGCTTTGAATTCATATTTCATATAAATCACTTGCAAAAGCTGTGAAATGCTGTAGAAAAAAATAAGCAGCAATAACTCTGTTTGTACAGTAAGTATACTCAAAATATTTGTACCTTTTCAGATTGACTTTTGGATCAGAGTTGGAGACCTGCCAAGAGACTTCTGCAGGCAGAAAGGAACAGGGTGGAAATGGCTCAAGTTCTTGAAACAATCTAAAACAAGATCATTTATTCCTAGATAATTGCATCAAGTCAAGTTTGACGTACATGCAATTGTGCCTGTGGAGGGAGATAATATAACGTAGCTGATATAAAATAGGAACACAGACGTCATAAGCAAAATTAATTCGTAATATAGCTTCAGTGGCATTGGTAGATATTAGACTGGCAATGAATATGACTCATCATATAGAAATGATATATATGACCACAACCTTTCCAATATATTTGAAAAAGGCCTTTTTAATATGTTAGTAATCACTTCTAATGTGTTATTATTAAAGGCTGTGTTTCCTAATGAGTTAGCTTGTAAAAGCATTTTTCTAAGAAATTTTTAGTCTTGGGAGAGGTGCAGCAAAGTGGCGTACCTGCTTATTACTACACCATTTTGAACTGATACCATAGACCATAGTAAGTTCTGAATTAATTTGAGAGAGGGTGGTTATTCTGCCAATATCCCTACAACAAACAACAGCTTCAAAATACAACTGTAGTGTCCCTAAAATTAAGTTTTGTGCTCTGACCAGAATACATTGTCTAGGCTTAACAGTGACTCTTGAAATAAAGCTTGACAATTCCAGAGAGTAAATACTCAGAAACTTTTATGAGGTAAAGTGACCATTGTGTAAAACTACTCAATCTAAACCAACAATTGTCTTTGCAGAGGTCACGATTATGAGGTGCATCTAGACCATCAGAAGATTTCACACTGGTATTACTGTCAGAGGAAAGTGACATTCAGAAGGAATGAAACATGGTAAGATCAATAATCAAGAGAGGAGGTTGTGCCAGACCCCTCATGTGGGAATAGTGCTTGAGGGGCAAATATTCTTCATCTCTCCAGCAAAGTTCAGTTCCAACCAGCACATTGATCCAAAAGGTGCCCAAGAAGACAAGAGACTGGTGACTGAAACTTACTAAGACAACTGGCTCATCCTTCTCTTTATGTTTATGTACCTTTTTAAATCCACTTCCTCCTACAGAGAGCTTGAGGAGCATATTGAAGTGAAACTAGGATAAAATTTGTATAAGAAGCTGTACGAGGCTCTGAAGGGTAGTGATGACATAGGTCATACTTACTATTTTTCTGTACCAAGCACTGATCATGATCTTGATCATGATCTTAGTGCCTCCATGAGCTGTCAGACCTGCAGAATGACTACTAGGCAGACTAGTAGCAACACCGAGAAAATATGAAAAATGTGTAAGTACTCAGAATCTGAAGGGACGACAGTGAAAATTTGTTTTTTCACTTCTGCTTCAGCCTCCTCTAAACGCATAAAGAGGGCAGAGTGCACGTTTCTATTAAAGAAATAATAATGAATGAGAAGTGTGAAAGAAATGCAGTCTAATGCTGCTTTGGGCAGCATTACCTTTCCTCCACACCAAGCCTTCCTCCTGCTCAGCCTTGCTATGGCCAAAGTGGCTACAGCAGCTGCAGTGTCACATGTTGGACAGCCAAGGAAGGTGGAGGGGGTGGCTAGCAGCCACAGGGACAACTTGCCCCAGCAGGCAATTTTCCCCATGGTTCCTGGCACAGGTGCTGTGGGCTTTGGCACCTGTCCTCCACCATCCATCCTGTCGCTGCTGGGGACACCTTGGCTCATCCCTCACCTTGCTCTGCCAGGACCAGACACTTCTGCCTGTAACGACCACAAAATATCACCCAGCCTAGACAAATTCCCAGGAGAAGGACATTTTCCCCTCTGCTCCCCTATGGCACATATTTCCTGTACAGGTCAAAGAGGAAATCATCAACACTACCTGTTCTGAAAAGAGAGACAGGTGATTTTCCTAACAGAGATGGAATCTGGATTTTTCTAAACATTTATTTTTACTAGAGGACTACTCTCGGTAAGGTCAGTGGTTCAGCAAAGGGGGAAGAGTAGATAATTTCTTCATTTATTTCTGTGGGCTCACTGAGTGGTCTGTGGCTCACCAGAGACCCCAGCATAGAACAGAAACGTAGTTTTCCATGTGTTTGTTTTCAAGTAAAGGACAAGGCCTTTGAGTTTGCTTGGGATGCACTGGGGCATGAAGAGTGTCACTTCAGTTCAGGACTGGTAAATTTGTCCTAATTTATTCCTTTGAACAACAGTTTGATCTGTATGTCCATAAAAGTTTTCCTGGTTGTGTATGTGTGCGTGCATGTCTGACACACACAAAAGATGCAGTAAAGAACTGAAAAGAAATCCCATTAAGTATTTTTGCATGAAACAGCTGTTTGTCAGGTCTCTTTAGCTTTATGCTAATTTCTGACAAGTAGCTTGAAATTTTTCTGTGCAAGAACCTTGTTCTTTCAGCTATTATGTAAAACTTCTCTTCTAAGCCCAGACATCAAGAGAGCCCATGCTCTCTTTTCCCCTCTTTCCACATATATCTTCATCAGACAGATTATACTTGTTCAGCAAGACAGCTACAGTCTCTGCCTTTCAAACTTGTGCTATGTAATACATTCTCCTTCTTGACTTTCATTTTAAATAAAACTTTGTTCTTCATCTGCTTGTACACCAGGAAAAGGAGAACTTGGCTGCAAAAGGACATGCTCTGGGATCAAACAGAGCTGGGGGGGGGCTCATGGAATGGGTGCAGCTCCACATCTGAGTTTCTATTCACCTTCATCTTCCATCATTTGGGGTTTTCTGGGTCTAGCAGTAATCCAAGTAGCTCATTTTGACAGATTTAGAGTGTTTCATACGTTAATTGGAATCTCACTGCTTTAATGTCTTCATTCAAACAGTTTCTCTGATCATGGCACTGAAAGGGAAGTCTTATGCTATACATAGCTTTATATGAAAAAAAGGAAGTTTATGTGATCATGGTAATAGTCCATAAAATCCAGCGGACAAAGAATAATTTAGAATTCATTTATTCATAACAGCAGAAGTTAATATTCTTGCCTACAAAAGACTTTCAGACATTAATCTTTTCTTCTGAATTTCTGCTATTTCTGCAGACTGCAGATGTAGTTTGGTTCTCTTCACCATTACCATTTCCCTGACTTCTTTTTTTTACCTTTGGTCCTTTTTAGTATTTTCAAAATACTGTTTTCCCTTAAGTAAATAAAGCTGATTCTATTAAGATGGTATCAGAGATGTCTTCCAACTTTACTGTGGATTTATGTAAGTATTTGAACAGAACATTCAATTCTGGTCTCTATTTTGCAGCTAAACGTTTTAATGGCACAGAATAAATCTCTTCCCTACAACTGAAGGTTTAGAATTTAAGCAACTTTTCATATTCTTTCATAATGTGAGAATTTCTGTCAGTGCTGCACATTTACTTTGGGAGCAGGGGAATAATGTGGGCATGTCTGTTTATATGTGTCATTTACATTATTTCAGTAGGATACTGCTGTTTTTTTGTCTTCATGCTGCTGATCATCCTCTATTTCTTCAACATCTGTCTTATCTAAGATGCTTCAAACCTCCCTAAATGTCATTTTGAACTGAGCTCATAAAAGGCTGGCAACAGCTTCAAATACTTAACTAGTTACTTGGGACCAAATTGTGTACTCCCTTGGCCTGACTTCGTTGAAAGCCATGCAGTTGAAAACAGAAAAAATTTGGCACGTAGCCCTGAGAGAATTGAAGAGTGACAGCCATAGGAATAATGATTCAGATTAATCTTTGTATTAAATTCAATGAAGCAATACATCTGGAATATATTAAAACAATTTTGTTGTGTGATCTGTCAATTCTGTGCTATTATTCTAGAAGAGAGCTCTTAAAAACCCTCTTCTCCATGTTAAATGAATTTTGCAACTGCAAGGTGACAGATCACAGGAGGTGCTTTTCCTTTCCATCTTTGGGGGGAATCTGCTGCGTTTCATGTTAGGCTCAATGCCTCTTCATTATTTTACTGGGGAGTTGAAAATACAGGAAAAATCGCTTGTGATAAAATTTGCAGATGACAACAGAAACAGAGATTTGGTAGAGAAATATTAGCACAGAGAAGGCAGGAAATGTCAGAATTAGATCCTCCTATTTGCCTTTTTCTTACTAAGGCATTTCGGATAAATATCCCTGAGCATGCATGCCTCTGTGGGTTATGTGTGTGTGTATGTGCATTTGCACAAGGATAGAGATAACACTGTTCCCTTTTTTGTTAAACTTTGGGGACCTCTGGTGAGCTTCTTGCATACTCACTCTACCCAAGAGATCTTCAGCTGAAAGGTGGTTTTGTCCTTTGGCTCAGAGAGAGTTGGATAAGACCACCTGTTGAGGCCATTCAGATCTAAAGGTGTGTACCCCAACTTCCCTGCCAATCTCTGCAGTTTTGGAAACCTGGCTGGTTTGAGCTGGTTTTCTTTGTGGTGTTGTTGGGTTTATGGCTGGGTAGCATTTCCTGGAAAGCTTTAAGGGAAGTGACCTTTTGGTTTATTCATTGTCACATGCAGAGTGTGAGGAACAGGAACAAGTTAGTTGTTGGCATCACAGAGCCAATTTGAAGTGGTTTTGTGTTACCGGTCCAAAAAAAAAAACCAAAAAAAAAAACCCCTTGAAATTTATGGGCATTTGGCTATTCACTCTAAAAGACTTCTTTCTGGGTCCTTTAGCTTCACTTGATTACCTAAAGCTAGGTATATGTTTTTCAGTCTAAAAGAAGTCATATGCAGTAACTAAAAGGAGGGGGGGAGGGGTGGCGGGGTTCATGCTCTGCCACAGAAAAGAGACACCTTTCCAGAATATAAGAAAACTTCTCCACCAACAACATGCACATTTGCTTTGCACATCATTATTCCTATGATGACATCTAGAGCCTCATTTCTTCCCTTGCTTTCCTTGCGCAGACAGGTAGACTGCCATTCTTGTGGGACAGCCACTAAACACCCTCTCTGAAATATGGGAAGAGACTGATCAGCAGTTGTCTGAAAGACAGAGATAGCACTGCTACCAGCCCTGCATCTTAGATTTGCCTTGGCATCCTCAGTCGCCGCCCTTGGCTGTACTGCAGAACAGTTGTGCTGCGTGCCTGTGTCAGGGCAGTTGCCACCTCAGTGGAACAGGATCCCAGATCCTGTTCCCCAGCAGTGGCAGAGTTGGTACTAGGTGTTCTTTGCCTTTTCACCATTGTCTAGAGCATTTTCCCACAGAAATCTCTTATGGCTGGCAGCTGTCCAGTGCCTTCGCACAACGACTTGCCAAGGGCCAAAGGAGTTTCTCTGGATGGCAGAAAATTGCTGACAAGTTCTGGTCAGCCCAACCGAAATTCAGAAGGCCATGCAGAAGCACAGGAGTAGGGAGCACACAGCAGGATCTACAAGATTTTTCTCCTTGAAATGGGTAGATCTGGATCAAGTTTGTCCTGCTGCTGTGAGCTTCTGCAACCAACAGCAAGACTGGAAGGTACTTGCCTGTTAATTAGTGGTGAGAATAAAATATTTCTGAAGTAAGGCATATTTATACATGGTGGCATGTTGCTAAGCACAGCTTAAGGAAAATAAATAAATCAACCAAAGAAGGTTGATCTTGAATTTAATCTTATATGGACATTGCTTTTACAAAATGAAAGGCCTTTTTTAAATTGTGCTCTGTCACATTGCCTCTACAAACATGGTACAACTTGCTAGGCTGCAAGTTGAGCCTTACTGGTGACCTGAATGTTCCAGATCCAGTTTCCAGCTAGTTTAAATTTTTTAGCTTATGAGTGAAAGTGTGTTTCATAGGTTTTTTTGCAAGTGACAAGTGTAGCGTCTGTCCTCCTTCCCTTCCTATCCCACCCCACCTTTTGAAGTTACTGATTTTCTGGTGGTCTCCAAAAGGTGTGCAATGACATCTCCTAGCCAGGACACAAGCATGCTGGCAGCAGGTCAGCTCCTTGGGTAAGAAGGAGCAAGGACTGGCTGCATTTACTGGTTATAGGGATAAACGCTGCTTCCCTTTCAAGTCTCATTTTGGATGGCATTTTCAGTGCATGATGTTTATGTTAGGTGCAGAGGGTGTGCTTTTGGGTTTTTATTCCACAAATGCTTGTTAATGTGCAGTAATCAGCAGGCTCCTGCAGAGGCTTGGTGGCCAAGCAGAGACGTGCTGGCTTCGTGGGACTGGCAGCATATTACCCTCAAATAAGGCAGTTTTCAGGCAAAAGATGTAGGTACCACCAGTCTCTCAGCTGTCTCAGAGACCAGTTTTGGTGTGGCATCTGATGTCGTCATTCTTCTAGCTGCACTTCAAACAGACTGAGACCTTTTCACTTTGGAGGAAAGAAAGACAGAGACTTTCCTCAGCCCAAGCAAACCTTGAGTGTATTTCTTTGTTCAGGCCTTGGCTTCCTTGTAATTAAATGACTCATAAAATTGCTCACATACAGTTCTGCAAACAAACACAAGAATGTGTCATATTATTAAATCTTGTTGGGTTTTGGTGTTCGGTTAGATTNCTGTTTGGGTTTTGTTTTTCGGTTATGTTTTTTTTTTTGTCTTTTTTTTTTGTTTTTTTTTTTTGTTTTATATAGCTGGCATGGAAAAAGCTGTGGGAGTTTTGGGAACAAACTGTGAGCTTTGTACTTGTGCTTATGTAGCAGGAGTTCTGGTTTGCATTAACTTGGGTACAATGTGACACTGGAGGGTGAATTTCTGAGACATGATTCAGTCTGTGCTTTTTCCTGTAATCTAACTTGTGTAGTACTCCAGCACCAACAAGAACCACTACTTGTTCTGCTTATTCCTTATAAGTAGAAACCACAAAAAGATGAGGAATGCCATGCTCACTCCCTATGGCAGCTACAGAGTGGACAGATAAAAAGGAAGTCATGGCTGACTGAGGAGCTTAAAAATAGTACCTCATTGCTGCATGCCCCTGGGGAAGCAGTAATACCAGTGAATATAAAACTTTAAAATAGCCAAAAATATGCATGTATCTATGACAGAGTCAACCACACATTTACAGAAACAAAAAAAGGAAAAAAGAAAAAAAAAAGAAAAAATAGAAGGATTTGTGCTCTAATGCATCAGGAGCCTGTAATAAATGAGGTGGCTCCTCAGCGCAATGTATGTGATGGGGCCCTGTTACAACAATGTCATCTGATAATAAATATATGTACCATTTTGTATTTGCTGTCTTAAAGAGGCTCTATTGTCTAAACAAATAGACAAACTGGGAGAAGGCGGTTGGGAACCTTCCCTGTGGTGGAAGCTGCTGGAACAGAAATGTAGCTGTACACATAGAAACAGCCCAGTTTGGGGGATTTATTAGCAACAGTGGAAATCCTGCTGAAACAAAATGACATTGATAATCTAGGTTTTTATACCCAAATGTGGGTATAAAAATGTGCCATTACTGGTGAAAAAATAAGGAAACATTGGCTCTAAATATATACCTTTTGGGAAAAGAAACATCAAACCAAGCCAAACAGTCAATATACATCTGCTCCAAAGTAGAGAGAAAAAAATGCCCCAAAGTGCTGCTCTTTGATATGCTCAGTAATCTTGTTGCTCTCATGCATTTCTTCATGTATCTCTTCTCCCCACAGCCATTCCTTTCCATGCAGCTTTCTTGTTATCTTCTAGAACTATCACTGGAAACCAACATTATTAATTCTTTGCCAGCTGGTCTCAGCCTCAGATTACTGGAGGTGCAATCTGATACATCATTCACGGAAAAATCGTTTGGTAACATTGGTGAAATCTGCACATAAATTAGAACAAGACATGAAGATACAGCTACAATGGCTGTGCAGTAAAAACTGAGGACAAGTCATTATTGACCCCAAGTGTGAAAGAATGACAGGAAATAAATGTGCATGTATGTATACGTGTGCAATGTTTTTAAAGAGAAGTCTTCAAGCTGTTCAAGAGGCAGCTGTAAAAGTTCTCCACTATCTGTTCTGCTGCTCAGTCAAGAAATTATAGACTTGGCACTCTTGCTGTCGTTGAAACGGGCACAATGTGTCTTTATCATAATTTCTCCTTTATTAAAGGAGAGAGAACAGATGTTAATGTCAGTGCAGCCACTGGCAGGTGCAATGTGACAGGACAGTGCCATTGATCTGTTCTTTGCAAAATTTTTTCTATTTTTTCTGTCGTGTGGCAGAGGCACGGGGAGCCTGGCATTCAGCTGCCCAGACTGCTGACACACAGAGCATGCTAGGTGAGCAGTGTAGCTGCGTGTGCATGGCAGCAGCATTCCTCCGCAAGCACTTTGACAGAGTTAAGCAAGACTTGGCCCTAACAGTTTCTTAACCTGACATTTTAAGGCATCTGCAATGGTGGACAGACAAGGAGTTAATGATTTGTGCACATTTATACAGGACTGGTCATTCAGCGACTACTTATATATGAAGTAATGAATTTTAATGGACAGTAGTGTGATGTTTTCCCCAGCTGCCTCTTATTTCCTCTCTTCGCTGGTTATCAAAAAATGTGCACACCTCCACTGCCTTGGGGAAGCAGAGTTTACACTCCATGCTGAGTTAATTATATGCCAAAGAAGCCAGTGGGTCTTCATCTCAATTATCACATATATGACAGAAAATAAAAAAAAATACCTAATTGGAGATAGATGCACAACTCTAGCTGGGTTTCAGGGAACTGACTAATTGGTGGACTGTTCTCAGGATTTGTGTTACATCTGACTGTTTTTTAACAGGAATCCATTTTTCTCTTCTGCATGACTTGCAGTCTTTCTGTCCTCACTGAACTTAGGGCTGGTAATTACAATTGCTTGCCTAATGTTTCCCTATATTATTCAATCCATATGCCACCCTCGCTCCCTTCTAGGCACATGTGGGACATAATCTATCTTTCTGTATGCAATCTCTCACTGCTGCGATCACTTAAAAGACAAGGGGACACCGAGTCTCAGAAGTCTTTGTTAATCATCCACAGCTGACCATTCCCAATATAAATAAGTGATGATTTGTCCTCACGTGCAACATTGCTTCACAGCAAGGAGCAAAGGGAATGTGTCCTCCATAACACGCAGGCACAGCAATGCCGGGGCAGAGGGGAGCGTGCCAGATATGTCCAGACAAGTGCATCACTTGAAGAGTGTTCAGGCACTGCCACCTCCTGGAAGGGCTGGGGTGAGGACACGCTGCTGCCTCGGTGCACAACCCGTGGCTGTGCAGGACACCTCCATATGGGCTCTCTAGCAAATTTGCAGTACTGATTGTGACGATTTCAGGGGCGAAAATTTTGGGTATTTCTCTCTGTCTGATTAAAAGTCCCCTTTCTGCATAGTGTTAGAAGCAAGGATAGGTTGGACCAGCGCTTTTAAGATGTTTGGGTGTGTCTATATGGGAAAAAAGCACTTGGCTGCCCATGCTTCAAAAAACTCAATGATTTTGTAAATTTGATCCCTAACCAAAGGCATAATTACACTGTTTCCCTCCAGTGAAAAGCCCTCTTAGCTTGTTATCATCTGGTCCTTCTTCTCCACCAGCCTCCCTAAAAACACTCTGCAGTTTTCTACCCCTTAGCTCTGTCACAACAATTACTTGTGGGCTTACACCACCAAGTGGCATTTCTGAGACAAGTCAGTCTAAAAAGACAGCCAGATACAGACAGCAAAAAGACAAAAGTCCATTCACACCAGTTGATGGTGCAGTCCCACAAGTGGGAAGGTGTGACAATTAGGCCAGATTTGCTATGCAGGAAAACAATCAGAACAGGGTCAGTCAGTCACTGACTGATGCCCCCCAAAAGTAAGTTACTGCTTGTCTACCGTTCGGCGTTTCTTGTTTATTATTCAAATTCGCATTCACATCCATCTAGCCTTAGCTTTCCTGAGAACTTGAGTGTGCTGCAAAAGCTAAATGAGAGACTAGGATATTGCTGGTTTTGTTTTAGAATACCTAGAACAGCTGTCAGCATCTATGAGGGAAGCTCCATGTTATATAATGTGACTTAAATCCTGCATAGCTGACATTTTAAGGCAGAAATTATTGTCTAGCTGATTCACTGCACTGACTCCTGGCACTTCTAACCTTCCAGATCCAGCCCAGTATTGTTGTAAAGCACTTTGAAAAGACCTAGGTGCAATAACAGCCTGCATATTTTGGGAATTTCCTGCTGTTCCTGAATAGCTCCAAAAGCAGCCCAAGCTTCAGTGGATTTATCTGTCCTGTCAAGTACCTTTCATTGTCCATAGGAAAATCTCAGTCTTCAACAACAATCACAGTAACTCAGTACATATACACACCCCGCACAGCATCAGGATTTTTCACAGAGTATGAAATTTTGGAAGGATTCTTGTTAAGACAGCATATTTTGTAAAAGTATCTTTAATAAACATTTTAAAACCTAATCCATTTATTTCACAATACTTTATATTCTCATTGTAAACTTTTATTATGTAATAGTGAAATTCAACGTAATCAAGTAACTCCAGAAAGTGATGTTGACATTCACTCAGAAGAGAGGAGAGGAAACAATCCTCCAGTTTTGTTGTATCAGACACCACTTTTAAAGAGAGCAAAAGATTTAGTGGAATATATCTCTCAGTCTGGTAGATTGAGTACTGTCACTCGCTGGTTCATAGAAATTTGTGCAATTTGTTTATAACTAATATCCCCATAAATGTACTAATTGCACATGTAGAGATGATAACAAATTCTCTGCAACATAACGAAAGTGACAAAACACCTATGTATAACTATGGCTAACTTCTACACAAGCTGGTCTTGTAGAAAAAATTTTCTTAAAAACAAAACAAAAAATAAATCATCTTCAAGGTAAGTCACGTTTGGTCACATTTGAAACATGGTCTGTTGCACTTGGTATCTTTCAGTAGCCTGCTGTTTCTGAAGTGTCTTGCACTGGACCCCCAAGACTAAAAGTCACCCGGTATAATTTATCAAATAGACTGTAAAGTTAATAAAAAGAAAAAAAAATACAGTAGCTTCTACATTTGTTTATAGTCCTGTCTTTTATGAAAATTATTTCACACTTTCTCAGTTTAATTGCTCACACAATTTCTTTGATAGAGGAAAAAATACCACTGCATCTCTAAGAATACCCTGTTCACAAAAAAATTAAACACATATACTCTAACCAGCCATATGCAATAAATATATCTAACTCTAAATCTTATTCTTTATATTCTTCTAAAATATCTATATCTAGAAGACACACTGTATGTAGACTCCTGAGATATATGCAAATCACAACAAAATAGCTGCTTCTGAGTAATGAGTGACAGAAATGTTGATACTGATAATATCTAAAATGAGATTGGGAAAGCAAAGCATAAGGATAAAAATAGAATTAGAAGTTGATTACAGTATTTGTTATTACTACTCCTAACCTTCCAATTTAATGGAGATGCATGCTGCATTACAGAAAGAAAAATGCCTTTTCCTGAGATGCCTCCAGGGACTGATAACAGGACAAATACTAAAATTTTGGAGCAGACAAAATTAATCTTGTCATCCATATTCCCATTATAAAATACTTGAACTAGAAATTGAACTGTAGAGGTGATAAGGTGTGGTGAAATTCTCACAGATGCTTTTAAAGTAAGGTTTTAAGAACAGATATAAATGATTGCTGCTCAAAACACAACACAAGGTGCTGTGGTATACCCAAATAGATACATGGAAAAGGTATGTCTGGAGAATGACGAAGGAGCACAGAGAAAGGTAAGTGCTGCTCCATCACAGGTGTATTTTCAGGAATGCAGTGTTGGAGTTTATGTTAAAATCCTAAAATTGTTTTAGGTGCTGGTATGTTTACTCCCAAGATGAGAGCAAGCCCCTGAGTTCCTAGTTTTCACCAGAAATAAAATAACTTCCTGAGAAATAGCTGGGCTCCACACATGAGGTGAGGAACAGAAGAAGATGGTCACATTTAAAGGACATGACGATGTTAGAAAGTCAAAACTCCCAATTCCCCTCTGCCTACTTTACTTTTAAGAAGAATGTGATTTGATTTTAAAGGGGCTTGGTGAGAAAATCAAACACACCGTCAGTCAAAGCGATGGACACACATGCACAGTGAATTAGTTTCATATTCAGAAATGTTTATGCTATTCTTCCTTGAGGAGAAGGAAGACTGGAGCAACTAAAGGCTAAGAATATAAATGAGAAGAATCCAAATTTCGATCTGCATTCCAATACACGAGAGAAAGAGGGCTCAAAGTAATTAAATAGGTTTTACAGGATGGCAAAATGTAATGCAAATAAAACTGTAAATGAAATGGAATGTAGCAAAATTATAAGCATCTGCTCTGGCACCCTTGATGCTCACTTTGAGACCATTACACTTCCAGTACTTTTCTGGGGCTGGATTTTGTGCAGAAGGCAAGAAAAAGCAACCTTAAGGACAGAAGTCTCAGCTCTGAGCTTTGCAGGTTGAAAATGGAAGTACAAAAATTGAGTTTGCTTGCTTTTCGAAAATGAACATCTTCTCAGAGGGTGCTGGCTGGAGATGAGGAAGTTGCTGTTCTTCTTGGTGTTAGTGGGAAATGTCGTAATAATAGTTACGTAACCTCATCTCGACTGCAACAAATCCTGGTCGGTCGTCAACACTGTGGAAAGATGAAAAGTGTCATTGTGTAGGAAGGAGAGAGCTGTAAAGGTGCATGGGCCTCATAATGCTTGGGACGCTACCTCAGTGATAGATCATTCAAAGATGCTCACAATATTTTAAGGCTACCAAAATGATGCTACAAAGTTAATATCAAGTGGCAAACACTACTATAGAGCATCCAGTCAGTGGATTTACTACCATGTGTGTTACTTAGTGGTTGGTGAGGGTACTAGAAGAAAGAAATGGTAAATCAGCTCCATTTAATTTTCTACTTCATTTACTTGAGTAATAATCTGGAGAAAAGAATATTTGCAGTGCAATATCTGCCTTATAATAGGTAGTACAAAAACAGAGGGGTTAGAACCAGAGAGGAGCCCACCCACACACGATATGACTGTACCATCTTTTATATCTGCAATTGTTTCTTTATTTGAAGAAGACAATTTAACTGACAACAAGCCCTTACAATTTCGTGTTACATAATGAGATAATTACTCTGTCTGACCTAAACCTTCTTTAAACCTTTTTTAACATTTATCTTCTTTTCAATATATAAAGATAGTTGAGTACAAAAAATATCTACCAGCGTGCTTTATGATATGTTTGTTAATAATAACAAAACCTGATCCCTTTCACTGTAGAACTGTTACAGCATTCTTTGAGTCAAACCAAAAGGCAGGAATTACTTTTTGCTGCACTTTCTTTGTAGGGTACTAGATGTAATAAAGCTAACAAAGAAGCAAGGTACCTAAAAATGAAGTACCAGAGCTCCTTAAATGTAAACCTTTTTTGGACAGACCTATCCTCCAGATGGTGAACTGGAAGAATAAGTGACATTACAGTCACTTTGAATACTTTCTGGAGACTTCCTACAGATAAAAGTAACTTCAGCAAAATAGTTTAAAACAATAAATTATAAAACAGTTTTAACATATTTCTGGAATATACTTATTAAAAAAATCAGGTAGGCTTTTTCCCCCCCTATATTTCATAATTTTAAATTATAAATGGGTATGAAACAGAAAAAAAGTTTCTGAAATATCAGGTATGACCTGAAAAGATATTTGCCTCTCACTGATAAGAAGTCAGTGTGGGATCCAATCTAAATATATTCAGTAATGAGACAAGAGAGAGAGAGGTCAAAACAATTAACTACTGAGGAATGGAATAAACATTTTGGCAATATAATTTTGAAATTTCAGTAAAGTCTTGGAAGTGAAAATTAAACAAAATACAATCCAAAATGAAACAAAAATATTGCTTAAATATTAAATATTTCAAACTTTCTTTTCAAAATACATTAGACTGACCTTTCTGTGGACTTACATTTTTATGACACCCTGTATTTTGTATATAACTATTCTGGAAAACTCTTTTATACAAAGTAGGCATTTTGTAATACAATCTATAACTCAAATAACTTTTCACCTGAAAGTGCAATTGACTCCTTAGCTTGGAAGATGGTTGCAAGTTAAACACCAGCTGAAAAGATGTATTCTGAAATAACCCCTCCTCACCCCCTTTGTAGCTATTAACCATGTAGATTAAAATGCAGTTCTATCAAAAAAGCATCCCATCACACTCACTTGTATGTCCAACACAATTTCATTAGACTGTAGACTTCTGTTGGACAGACTTCAGGACGTTCCATTCGTTCTCCTCTTTCAATCATCTGCGCAACTTCACCACCTTTCATTCCCTGCAAAAGGGTGACCAGAACAGTCAGTCATTCAGGTTGCAAATGACTGCAGCATGCAGGATAGCATAAATCAAAGTGAGGTCTGTAATTGATTTTTGGGCTATCATTTGACTCATTCGTTGCATCAACTCTTTTTAGGTAGGAAAAGATATTGGTTTAAATTTGCTCTGAATTTTTACAGGAAAAACATGGTCAAATATAACCACTCACCTTATATGGTTTTTGTCCGTAAGAGAAAGCCTCCCACATCAAAACCCCAAAGCTCCAGACATCACTTTTGCTAGAAAATTTGTAGAAATTCATGCATTCCGGAGCATACCACTTGACTGGCCATTTTCCATGACTTTGTGCCTAAAACATGTGATAACAGAAAGTAAAAAAGCAGGCTAGATACAACGATAAATAGTAAACACCAGCTGAATGCACATAATCCAAGTTAACTTAGATCTGCACAGGTTTGTAGTAATCACCATAACATTTCTGATGCAGTTAGCATTAGAGACAATGGGTAACAGCTTCTTCAAAAGTGTTACAAAATTGTTCCTAATCTTCCACTTCCAAAATAATGCACTGAAATGAAATCTATGGTAAAGAAAAAAAAAAAAAGCCAAATGACCTGGGCTCGTGTTTCTAGCATCATTTAATTTAAAGTTGCTCTTTAAAATTTTTTTGTTTCCATTTAGGCTCTCCACAAGTGGCAAGAGAGATGTCCAGATGGTTGGAGTGGGTGCTCTATTTCAAAGCACAGTGACTGCCTTGTGGCAAGCCACAGTTTGCCTAAATTGTGCCATAACCCTGCATTCCTACATCAGCACAGTGCTAGATCTAGTGATAGAACCCTACTCCATCCTGTGGAGTTGTAGAGAATGTGGACTTCTGATACTAATTCTCGAGGCTCTGAGACTGAGATTGACAAGCATCTCTGGCTGGGCTGGTGGCAGTGACTTAAGATGCCTTTTCTGGCAACAGTTGCTGTTCCTGTATAGGAAGATCATCAGAAAGGAGCATGTGCTTGCTCCTCCTCTGCTGTGCTTCATGGGCTCGATTATTAGTTTTAAAGGACTGATAAAAGGGAATTTGTAGAAAGACAGAGTAATTTGAATTGCAAGAGCAATATGTCAGGAAAAAAAATATAGCTATGATAACAGCGTTTCTCTCCTACCTTTTACCATATTAAATGTTTCAATTATTTTTATGTCTTAAGCTGTACAGAGGTCCTATGAATTTAAAACCAAGATAAACAAATTTTGCTTGGTTAATTTATTTTATAACAACGGTATTCATTCAAATCCTCCCCTAATTCTGTTCTATTAGTCACTCTATTAGTGCTAGCCTACATTTTCTTTGGACATGATAAGAACTGTTTTGCAACAAATACATTTCCCCCCTTTTATAGGAGATAGAATCTCATTTCCACAATAAATTTCAATCTTCTAATGACAAGTTTACCAAAAGTAAAGGAAAGTAGACAAGTAAAAGGAGGGGCAAGCTTTTTCCTCCCTACATGTCTCTTAATGTTGATCACTTATTTTGGATATTGGTAATTTAACATCAAGTTATAAAATAATGAATGATACATAATATTTCTAATTTCCAACTTGCTAAACCAACTGCATTTCAACTGGAACTAACCTTATTAAGCTATGTTACTACACAGCTTTCACATCTTGTTCAAACCTTACCTTGTAATAATTTTCATCAGCACTAAGAGCTTTAGAAAGTCCAAAGTCACTAATTTTGGCATAATGTTGGGTGACTAATAGCACATTTCTTGCAGCCAGATCCCTATGAACAAAGTTATTCTCCTCCAGGTATTTCATCCCCATGGAAACCTGATGCACCAGCTCTGTTATATTCTTCTCTGTGACATGTCTGAAAATCACAATTGAATTTTAAAGAGGTCAGTAGTTCATTTTCATGAATTTTCGTGAATACAAATCTTTATTATGAACTTGTTCACATCACTCTGGGAACCTGATCCACTTACATTTAGCTAAGCTTAAATTAGAAAAGGCAACCTAGGCTCCTTGTCCTGGGCAAGATGATGTGCGATTACATCAACAAAGGAGAACTTGAAGGATACCTGAAAATCCTTTCATTTATTCAAAATACACTATTGTGGCAGAGATACTGGACAGTTTTGAGAGATGTAGAAGATAATCATGTGCCAGTGAAGAACAACTACAATCATTAATTACCACACTAACAACATATAAATTTTAACTGTCCTTAAAGAAAAATAAAAAATAAAAGAAAGGACCTGCGTACTATGGAATGGAATAAAAGTTTACGTACCTATTTTTTTGCAAAAATTTGTTCAGTGGGCCAAGTTCAGCCATTTCCATTACTAACATCCAGGCCTCAGCTTCACATATACCTATCATTCGGACAATATATGGGTTATCCAGTTGCTGCATTACATTTGCTTCTCTCAGTAATTCATCCTTTATGGCTGGATCATTGCTCTCATTCTTCAGAATTTTTACAGCTACTGGCTTGGCACCCCTGCAAAAGAAAATTCAGTTCTGGGACTAGTTGCTAAAAAAACTCTGCTCTAATGCACACAATCTTCATCAGATATTTCCAAGCACGTAATAAAAATTGTGACAAAAACCAGAATTGACATTCAGAGAAGAAAAAAAACCAGCCATAATGGGAACATCTCTCTATCAAATGCTCAGAAGACAGCTAGGCAAAAGAGTGAGAATGAAAATAACCTGAGAAAATTACAGATTATCATAAAAATGCCATAAGAAACCTGAAAAAAATGTACAGTACAAAATTTTCTTGCACACTCTGGCAAGGATGGTATAAAGCTCTTCCGAGAAGAAAAGCTAGAAAGAGCTTTCTAAGCACTGGAGATTTTTGGGTGTGGGACTGGAACATGCAGCATTGCAAGGCCCCCAGGCAGTGCTCTGAAATCCTGAGAATCCAAGCCTACTTCTGCAACCTTCCATTCATACAGCAAACTGAAAGAGTGACTGATGAGATCACAGAGCTCAAGTGTGAAACAAGATTTAAAAATACACAAGCTGAGATCAGAGCCCTTCAAATCCCTACAGCCTGTCCTGGAAAAATAAAAGTCCTTCCTGCCTATGAAAACCTTGGTTAAAGGAATGCCTCCAACTTCAAGAGATGAGAGTGCACGTAATCAGTCCATGCACGTAAACAGCATACTGATAACATTTTACTATGAAAATGCATGAACAGGCAAGTATAAACGGGGTCTGTTCCTACTGACATTACATGGTAAGAAATGTTACAACATATTCTGTCTTCTTGAAAATCAACATTCCAGCTTCAAGAGACTGGTATTTATCGCATTTATTTTAGGCAAAAATCTCTTTGCTATAGGTAAACTGTCCATGGCACTCTATGTTATTACTGAAAGATATGTTGTACAGATGGGAAATGCTGTGTAACATTATTGCTTTTGCAAACTATGGAAGAAAGCAGTGGAATTCCCACTCTACTATCCCCATCTGGAGACAAAATAGCCATAAGCAGCGCTTTCCCACTTTACAGACAAAAATGAGTGCATAAATGTACATACAAAGAGAGAAACTGGTGAATATTGGCCCAAATTAGTTAGAGTCTGTCACCCAAAAAGATTACTGCTGCCCTAAAAAAGGGAAGGCTACAGCTTTTATATATCAGACTCAATGAAAATAGAAGGAAACACTCACTTTTTCATCTTATAGAGCCCTTTCTTTACAGTACCAAAGTTGCCAGAGCCAAGTTCACCTTCCTCCAAAGTTAACAACTTCCTGTCAAGGGTGACATTTTTTGGTTTAATTTCATCTGGATCGGCATATGGACTTTCATAGACCTCAGTATCCATGGGTAAGGCCTCTCTCTGATCACCTGCATTTCAAACAACGAAAAAATTAGACATGATTTTAGACATTTTTGCTGCCACAGCTAACATATTCACCTTTTCTATGTTCAGGATCATCAGTGTGTTTGACTTGTAAGGATAAAAAAGCACATACAGTCCACCTAAATGCACTTTAGAGCACGCCAAAAGACAGTGGCCTCCCTCCCGCTGGTGACGTGCTGTAACTACTGAACATTTGTACAGCGTGAAACCAGGAGGTTCCTTAGCAGAAGGAGGGTTAAAGTATGGCCCTTCTCTCCTTAGTATTTCCCACTGGTTACCTCACACAATTCTTCACTCAGAATGCTGCCTTTTATGTATTTCATTCTTGGGAACCCAACTTTAATTGCATTATGCATGGCACTGTGGATGCAACAGGGCACAATTCTTTTTATGACATGCGAGGATACAGTTTTCAGAGTTAAGGAAATAATAGTATTCGACTTCAAAATAGAAAAGGGGGCTTCTGCTAAATTATTTTTTTTACAGGTGGTGACATCTGGCATTTTCAGCTACCAGGCTTGAGTTACGGTAGTGGCTATACCAATACATAAGAGAATGTGGAATATATGAAAGAAAAAATAAATATGGATTGCGAGAGATCTCTGCTATAAAGAAGAAAATTGTATTAATGATATATTTTACTCTGCCTACCTCTTTCTGCCCCTGTAAGACCTCTGTTCCTTTGCAGCACATAAGGATTAAAAGGTGCTTCATCTGGTGGGTGGCCAATAGTTGACTGAAGCTGTAGCACACAAATAAAGTTTTTCTGGTTAACAGTGAATAGGTAAGTTAAAAGAACTTTTTTTCCCCCAAAGATTTTGGCATAATGATTGCAAGAGACCCATAGGTGAGAATCAGATAGAAAGGGATCCAAAAGAGGTTATTTCATTCTGGAGGTTATTGTTAGAGAAGGCCAAAAGCGTAGACAGATATCACAAATATTCCAGAGCATTAGATAAGAGAGAATTAACGTTAGTGGGTCATGCACAAATCTTATTCTGCAGATATTAAATTTACATGCTCTTTTCAAATCTGCCATGTAACACAAGCAGTTGTAATGATTTCTCTTTAATCTGTCCTTCCTCCTTCTCCAAGTAATCTCTCCCCCATCTTGGCCATAGAGAAATTGCTAGCACAAATGAAAACAAAAAACAATTTCCTCTTTCTCTTGTAGATATTACAGAGGGACTCTATTTTAAAGAAGTGGAAGAAACTGGAGTAAAATGTTATTATTTTAATAGGCTGGTGTAACATCAGGGACAAACATCACGGACCAGATATTAGGCCAGTCTGTCTGCTCTGAGGAGGGAGAAAATTACCCAATTAATTGAGCATCTGATCCAAATACAATCCCTCTGCCTTTCCTGTCAGAGAAATAATATGGAGTACACAAACAACCTCATCCATTGTGTGTTCTGGAGCCCCTTGCCTGGGTATGGCACAATAAAGAATAGATGAGAGAAACTACTAATATGGTTGCTTCTGTTTGTGAGCTGTTGGGAACGTGAAATTACAGAACCTATTTATGCAGGTTAGTTCCTTTTCAACTAAAGATAAACAAAGCTCTAAGGGAAGCTGTCCCTGCCCGTGGCAAAGGGATTGGAATGAGATGAACTTTAGGATCCTTTCCAACACAAACCATTCTATGATTCTGTGAAGTTTCCTACAGTGAACTGTTGGACGCAATAGAAGTTTCATGGTTTGGAAACTGCATTTAATAGGGGAAACACCTGACCTGGGCACTATAGATCATGAAATCATAATAAAGTTGTCTGCCTAATTGGATGAAGTAGAAAAGGTTTCACTACACAGATTTTACTGCAAACCACGTGCAGGAAGCCAGCTTTCAGGAATATTCTGGCCTAGTGGGGTAAGCACAGTGACATCAGGTACAGTAAGGGTAATGTTTCGGACTTGAATTGCTCAGTATTAAGAACAGTGTTAAAAGGCCATTTGCTGTCAAGGCAAGTCACAAAATCCCTGAGACAGTTCTGGGATAGGTCAAGGAACAAACTGACCCAACAGTCTCGAGAACAAGGACGTAAATGAAAGAGTAAACCAAGATCCTTGGCTCTAGTTTTGTTTTTCTAGACTGATTCACCCTGCCAGCTTTCCAAGACCTGTATCACTCTATTTCACACAGGTAATTCACTAACTCCAAACCCCCAACTTAGACTGGAAATCAACTGGCATACTCTGGACTGGCCAGATGTAATTAATGTAGGCCAAATTTGTACACCTCAAGAATCCATTCACCAGTGAAGAACAGCTGGTGAAAACAGCTCTGGCCAAGACATAGATGAGTCCTCAACTTGTACATTTAGAGACATTTCTGCTCTTTGCAATTCAAGAACAAAAAACCCAAAAAACCAAAACAAACAAAAAAACCCCCACAACAAACAAACAAACAAAAGCAAAAACAAAAAGCAACACAAAACCAAACAAAAAAACAAACCAGAAAGGATTGGATGCTCTCGCTCAGCAACTGCTTTAAAAAAATGAATACATCAATTCCATGCTTGTAAATAAAGCTCTGCAGCTGTGAATTGGAAGCCACACAGTGCCATCAAATATAACAAAGCACATTCTCTTTTTTAGAGAGCTGCTTGTGTTGAAGAAGAATCGTAATGTCTTATATATTTTTGCTTAGCTCGCTTAACTAATATGTGTGCAATGTTATTTCTAGTTGTTGCAGATTGATTAAATAGTTTAGTAATGTCTTTTTCATTACTATTCCTTCCTTCCTCTCTGGAAGGAAATAGGAGGCTTGGCTACCCTGGAGAAAGAGAAGCCTGAGGTTCTCAATGACTTCAATCCCTCAGTATTCAATGGCAAGTGCTGTAGCCACACTGCCCAAGTCGAGAAAGGCAAATGCAGGGACTGGAAGAACAAACACCCTAAGTCCACTGTAGGAGAGGATCGATCAGGTCTGTGATCATCTAAGGAATTTGAATGTGTACAAGTCCATAGGACCCGATGAGATTCATTTGAGGGTATTGAGAAAGCTGGCAGACAAAGTTGCTAAGCCACTGTCATTTTTGAAAAATTGTGGCAGTCAGGTCAAGTCTGTGATGACTGGAAAAAAAGAAACATGGCCCCCATTTTTAAAAAGGGGAAAGCAGAAGACCCAGGAAACTACACACCAGTTAGTCGCACTTTTGTACTAGGCAAGGTCATAGAGCAGATTCTCCTGAAATCTATGCTAAGGCACACGGGAAACAAAGGGGTGTTGGTAACAGCCAACATGGCTTTACTAAAGAGAAATCATACCCGACAAATGTGGTGACCTTCTATGACAGGGCTACATACAGCACTGGTGAATGGGGCAGAGCAGCTGACATTGTCTACCTGGATTTATGCAAAGTGTTGGACACTGTTCTGTATGACATCCTTGTCTCTAAATTGGAGAGATGTGGATTTCACAGATGAACCACTCAGTGGACAAAGAACAGGCTGGATGACTACATGAGAAGAGTGGTGGTCAAGGGCTCGATGTCCATGTAGAGACCAGTGACGAGTGGTGTCCCACTGGGGTCAGCACCAGAGCCGATACTGCTCAGCATCTTTGTTGGTCTCAAGGAGACTGGGATCGAGGGCACCCTCAGCAGGTTCACTGACTGCACCAAGCTGTGTGGGACAGTCACTCTGCAGGGAAGGGATACCATCCGGAGGGACCTGGACAGGCTTCAGAGGTGGGTATGTGCAAAACTCAAGAAGTTGAACAAATCCAAGTGCAAGGTCCTGCACCTGAGTCAGGGCAATCCCAGACACACCTGCAGGTTGGGCAGAGAAGTGATTGAGAGCAGCCCTGAAGGAGAAAGACTTGGGAGTTATGAAAAAAGTCAATATCCAAAGCAGCATGGCTAGCAGAGTGAGGGAGAAGATTCTGCCCCTTAACTCTGCTCTGGTGAGACCCTGGTCTCTCAATCTGGGGGAAAGCTGCATCCAGCTCTGGTGCCCCCAACATGGGAAGGACATGGAACTGATGAAGCAAGTCCAGAGGAGGCCACAAAGTTGATTATGGGAATGGAGCACCTCCCCTTCAAAGACAGGCTGGGGAAGTTGGGTCTGTTCACCCGGAAGAAGAGAAGGTTGCGTGGAGACCTCACAGCAGCTTTCCAGTATCTGAAAGGGTACTGAAGGGAAGCTGGAGAGGGACTCTTCATCAGAAACTGTAGTGATAGAACAAGTAGTAATAGGTACAAACAGAAAGAGGGAAAATTCCATTTAGATAGTAGGAAGGAATTCTTAACTGTGAGGGTGGAGAGGCACTCTAACAGGTTGCCAGGGGAGGTTGTGGATGCCCCCTCCCCTGAAGTGTTCAAGGAGAGATTGGATAAGACCTTGAGCAACCTGGTCTAGTGGAAGGTGTCCCTGCTCATGACAGAGGGGTTTGAGACTAGATGTTCTTTAAGGTCCCTTACAAGCCTTAACATTCTATGATTCTATGATTTCTGGTTGAACTACAATTTAATATTTCAAAGGCCCCTTTTCAGCTCCAATTAATAACTTGGGAAAACTGTGTAGCACTCAGAAAACCTCAAACATTTTTCTTTAGTCCTGTCAGTCATGTATCCATGGCATGTATTCCCTGCATAACTTTGAATAGGATTTTCTACCAGGAATTGGAATTTTCAACCATGAGTTGGATTTTTTTGCTCTTTAAGTCAGGCAACACTGACTAGAAATAGGGCAAAAGCTATGCATTGTTGCATGCACAGTGATCTGGATGATAGTAAAATAAAATTTCCGTTTTCTTTAACTGTCATTTAAATGCAGGGTCCTTTCTGCCCTACACTTTTGAAACAGCAAGTTTAATTATGTAGATCTTTTTTGAACAAAAGGATCTTTCTCTTAATACAACTAGGGTGTAGGATAATAGATTACTTCTTGTATTCTTACAAGAAACGGAGAATAGACAAAATGACCATAGATATATTCAGCCAGTGAAAAGGAATACAAGAGTCCTCTAGGGGAGCTTGTTAAAAATTTGTCATACAAATGAAACGGCTCCAACCACTCTAAATCTAACTTTACGGTAAAGAAGGTAATTTTATAGTAAATAGGAAAGTAATATTCTCATGAAGGCAATCTGTACAGCATGTGCAATTTTCTTTCAGGTTAATAATTCTGATTAGAAAATATGCAAACCCTAAAGTCATTTTATTAAAACTGAGTAGAGAAATACTGCATGCCAACATCTAATTAGCCAAAGCCTCAGTGAGCTTAGGCTAAGGCATCTCAGTTGCCACTAGGTGGCAGGGATTCATTTAAATTGTCGAAATGAACAATTTTAGGCTAGTAAAACAGTCTGAAAAATTTTGATCTGGATCCTAAAATTTAATACAAATAGTGCATTTGTGAAATTTAAAAAAAATTCCCAAGAATGAGTAAATATAACATAACAAATATAATAAATATAATTTTTCTTGTTTACTGTCTGAAAGCTTTTATCATAGTAGAAGTAATTGACTAATTAACCAGGTCTAAAGTAAACTCTGCCTGCTAGGGTTAACAAATGGTAAATTTTTTAATTGTTCAGAGCAGGACTTTTGTCTAAAGTCTAAAATCTGGCAGTATGTTGTGGGTCTGAGTATTCAGGGTTAAGTACATGTAAAAGCTGATCAAATCAGGTTTCTGAAATTATTTTTTTTAATGATTGGTCCTTCTCTGCCAATATGCTTCAGTCTCTACTCTGTGTATGTTGCCCAGAAGGCAGGAAATAGGTATTTGACAGCAGAAAGTGACCAGAGCAAGATGTAGGTTTTACCAGGTTAACAGCAGTGTGACTAGAACCATGTCTATAGAGTTCAGGCCCCACACTCATTTTTCTGAGTCAACCCAAAATGTGTGACAGTTTGGCATTTTATTTCAGACGGTCTAGAGCAAATCCTGAGCCTGCCTCTGTATTTGTACATGATAAACACACTCAGAAAAAGAGATATAGGTCCTGTAGGGATACGCAGCCAACAACAGCTATTGGTACCTTAGCATAAAAGTGAACTGCAGTTGTAGGAAAAGAACATTTGCTATTTATCAGGATTATCAAATACAGTATATACCAAACATAGGTTTTCATTCTGAACAGCAGCATACCTCTAAGGATTTTCATGCCTGCTCATTTTTGTTGAAGAGCAACTGGAAATAAATCAATAAACATAAAGAGAGACTCATGGATCAAACAGGGGCATACATGTTATTCTCAACATGCAAACAAACTCATAGCTACATGCTTCAGAACTACACCAATTACTGGACAGCACCATTTCCAGGCCATGCAACAGCATTTTCACTAGGACAGGACTGGGCTCCCCTTGGCTCCCTGGCATCTTACCAATTTTCCCATTCTGATTGGTCTCGTGACATCTTTCACTTGCCTAAATGTAATTGAATGCATAACAAGATTTGTGCACATAGGTTATGTAAGTATATATTTTGTTGTTTTTATCATTCCCTGAATGTACTCAGTAAAAACATAGTTGTGTAAGCAAGACAATTTTCTGATTAGGAAGGAAAGTATAAATATAATTTTGTTCTGCTATAACTCAGTGGTTTTGAAAAATACTTTATCACTTACATTTCATTTGCAGAAATATTGAGATTTGCACTCATATTTTGGTATGTCAGAAATTACATAAAAGGAGTCCCTCTATTTTTAAAATTTCTTCAAACCCATTGCTTCAGTTATAAAATCAAGCCCATAATTATGCAGATGATTAGGACAGATGCAGAAAGCTTACAAAATCTTCACAATCTAATTGTTAGTAGTCAAGACAGCAAGCAAAAAGAGGGGGAGAAAAGAGTGAAATTAGTAGTGTAAGTATTTTAACTCAGTCAAAAACCTGAAAAAAAGTATATGAGGCACCTTTTTGCTGCCAGCCTTTGGAAAGGTGTATGATTTGAGTCTTGAGATAATTCCACCTCCTGCCCAACTCTAGAAACCACAATGTCAAAGAGGAACAGTAAATGTGTCATGAAAATAGCTAAAGGTATTTCACAAAACAAAAATACAAGAACAAAATACTCCGAAACTTTCTGTTGCATGTGTCTGCAAATACACATATGATACATCAAACAAATGTAGGACAGGAAATCTTAGTACTAAATTTTCTCTCATCTATATTACTGTCAAACCATCCTGAACCTGTAGACTGACATAACTTAAGGAAGTTTTTAAATTCAAACACACTGCACTTTCTCCATATCTTTATTTATAGAGTATGCTTCATGTTTTTCCTGCCTCTGTTACTGAACTATAGCCACCCTCCCTCCACCCTGAATATATTTAGCAATGTTAATGAGTTTGATTACTTTCGTGCCTGGAAGTATGACTAATGTATTGAGCAAAATTTGAAGCACACTTTGGTCATACAACAAACAATGTGGTTATTGAAGCTGAAAGCAGACAAAGTGATACCAATTCCAAACAAAAATGAATAGGCTTTACATTTTACACATACACTTATGTTCTGTGTAATGATACCTTTAAAAGATACGTGAATATATTTTCCAAGAACACATTAATTAAATGTGACATATTAGCATTTCTAGGGGTTACATACCTGACTATTTAATACTGTGATAGAGTTATTGGTCAAACATTTAGACTGAAGCTGAGGCTGAAACAATAATCTAAGCCACATTCCCAGTCACTTTAAACAGCCTTTGAACTCACTTAGATATTCTGAACTTTTTAATAGCCCATTTGGAATTTTTTATTCTGAAAAGATATATTTTTTAATTTATAGTTTTGGTATATTTCCTAGTTATCTTTTAAAAGAAAATGTATGATTTCACATAAAAAAGGTGTCTTTTGTTTCAAAACACCAAGGATAGCCTTCTGATCCCTGTTGCTGGGAGAACAGAAACATTTTCGATCCTTGACATTCTTATAGCTGTGATATACAAAAATTCAGTGCATATTGAAAAAGGTTACTGAATCAGCTATTTTCTTTTACTTCATGAAAGTGTCTTTCTGTACGGGGAATAAATTAAACCTGAAGTACTACTTAGCTACAGTTTTGCAAGAGATAAAGTCTCTAAGAGTTCAAGTGCTCGTTTGCACAAGCTGAGCATGGTTCTCATTATACTTTTCCAACGAGAGTGTCTCCCAGCACCTGAGCAAGCAACCACCTGTTGTGTCTTGACGGCAATCTGCTTAACTCACATTTGTATTAGACCTACCAATACATGTTAAGATGAATACTTCATCAGGGACAGCAACAGTACTTGTTACAGTCAAACTGTGCTCATAAAGTTTAGGTCTATTATTACTGCCTGAAAAACTGTGACTAAACAAATTACTGAGAAAAAGTAAGAGGAGTCTTTGGGAAATGGCTAGAATTTGGCAGCTTCAGTGTAACGTCATCAGGTAGAGAACTGAACTAAAGATTCATTTCACAAGCTGCTCTGCATGTTTAAATACATATTGGGTTGAAATTGACTGCAGGGAGAAAAAAGTAGTTTACAAAATGAAAGGGGTCAAAATCCCCTTAAATCTAGCCATGGAGCCTCTGGCAAAAGGCAAGAAAAGTCACAGTCCATGCATGTTCTGAGAGAAGCAAGAATGAGGATGTCTCCATATACTGCATGGGAAAATGAGTTTTAGTAAAGACTTCTAGCATGAAGTCCTTTCTTTTGCAGAGGAAATGTACTAGTATCACTAAAAAGGAGATGTCCTTTTATGTGATATTACAATAAACTTCATTATTTTGTTACTCCAAGTTTTTTCATGGAATAACAGCAATGCTACACAAATCTGATGTAGATTTATGTCCCTGATGCAAATTTTACTCTAAGCCCTTATACACCAACAGTTTACAGAAAAATTAGTTAGACAGTCTGCCTTGCATATCACCCAGCATGTCCTTCTACCTTGCATGCCCTTTCTTCACTTCAACTTCAGATTTGGCCATGTGAGACCATTAAGACTTTGGAATAGCACCACTGTATTTCAGGCTGTAATATATATAAAAATGAAAAAAAATTGAAAAATTGGTCTGGATGGGAGCATTAGTATTAGATTGTTGCTCAGAACTGGCCATTCATTATGTTTGTTTCTCTAGTCTCTATTTTTTGCTTCTTTATTATAATCAGTCATTTCTCACAAGTCACGATCATTCCTGTTGCCTTGTTTTGGATTATCTCCTGCTGGACAACATTCTTCAGTGCAGTGTCAAAAATTGGTGAAAGTCTTTCAGCTGAGAACTCAGCCAGTGTTGAACAAGCTGGAAACACACTGAAGCTTCCTTTTCCTCTGCCAGCATGGTGGTTGCTCATCCTTGTCCCATTCTGATTCATTGCAGGCGTCACATCCTCTGAAAAACTGTCTCTGCTCCCTATTCTGTGATCTATATCTGACTATTAGAGGTGCAATATCTTGCACTAGTTTCTACTGAACTTCACCCTTTTTTTCTCAGGACATTTCTCTAATTCATCAAAATTAGTTTGATAGCCAATTCAAAAATTCAAAATTCCAATTTCATATTTTGGCAATATTTTTCATAAATAAAAAACCCCTGTGTAGTGTACTAGAAATGTCAGAAACTCTTAAATTATAATTACCATGGTGTAGATAATAAGAAGATAGATTGCACATCCTCCACATAAGACTGTGTTTGTAGTACATATGTTTGCGATTGTATTCATTCTTTTCAGGCTGCTTTTTTTTGGTTTTGTTGTAATTGCTGTAATTGCTATAATTGTATTTCAGGCATATTAAAAATCTTCACGAGTTACTACTTTTGCACAAAGGTATTGATGTCTGAGAAATTGGAAATACCAAGTGAAGTCTTTGAGCTCCATAAACAGTAATAGTAATCTTAAATTTTCCATTTCCTATGTTTATGTTTATATTATAAGAAAGAAACTTAGTAGACTCATTTTTCAAAGTCCCTAAGAGTAAAATTCAGATTTCAGTTTTAAGAAGTTCAGAATGTCAAATACATTGAAGCTTTAAACAATATTTTAGTAGACTCATTGCAAAATATGCACTTTCATTCTTAGCTTTGGTGACTTTCTGTCTAGCTATCATGACAAGACTTAAGCAGTAGTAGTTAAATTTATGCTTATACTGTGAATTTTTCTGTGGATATTATGAAATGTACACAATATTTCCCCACTGCATGTGCTTGCCTTATATCCACAACTGTATGTATACCAGATGATAAACATGTGGTCTCATATGCTTAAACTTCATGGACATCCTTGTAAGTGGCACAGATCCAAACCTCAAGGCAATATTTAATAAGAAAAGTGATTTATTTTGGTTGCTTAATTTCTAATGATTTAAAAAGATACCTGATTTTCAGAAGTGAAGGTATGAGAATGGTTGTTCACAGGCCTGCTAAGACTCAATAGTACTGAAAGAAATGCAATGGCCTATTTGAACAAAAGATTTTTTTCTATAATGTGGGACTGAATCAACATAATGACCTAGATGATTAAGTTCTCTGGGAAATTATTAAAATTAACTCTCTATTTCAGATGAAATCAACTACATTGAACAAGATAGTATTATGTGAGTCCCTGTATGTATCACACTTCACATAGCTCCTCTAATCAATGGACTCCAAGAACGTAGGTAATTATAATAACTGGTGGACTTGCTCACTCTTCATGGTGTTGATGAATGAATCACCCCTAACGCAGCGCACAATAAATGAAACCCTTGTGGAAAGTCTGATGTTAACTGAGCACACCAAATATGAAAACAAATTGAACCTCCATTTCAGCTCCAGCCAGCAGATTCTTAAAGTGAACAAGGTAAGCAATGTGGTATCTCGCCTCCTAGTGTTGATACAATCACTATAGAATATGACAATCAATGAGGCACTTTGTCTATGTAAAATACTGTTTTTTCACATACATTATATGTGTCAAATGTCACTAAATTAAATGATGATTAGCACGTAAAAAACACTGATGGAAGTAATACCATGCTAGAATATGTTAAGTTTCTTTGCAACTTACTGCTTATAACCCTGGAAAAATGAACTCACAGATGCAGTAATATTCAAGAATTAGGATTCCCAGAATAGTATGTGACTGTAAGGCTTCTCAAATGAGTGCTATTGCTATATCACCAACTACACTTACCTTGGGAAGTGTCCCAGAAGAAGGATGAGTATTAAAACCAAAACTATCTGTAAAAGAATCAAATGCAAAATTATACTGAGCGCGGTGAGAAATTTGTGTAAGAACACAGAATTTCACAGAGGGCACCAACTGTCTAGTTTTTAAGTCACATTACAGTTTCTCTTGGAATTATGTTCTTTGCTTTTGTCTCCTATATGCAGTATACTCTGGTACTTGCAGCCACAGAGACAAAGATATGTGCACAGCCTAATTGATTCAAAGGAGCAGAAAACATAGTGGGAAAAGCATGTAGAGATTCAAAGGTGTGGAGAAAGTAAAAACTTCAGGGTTGGACTTGATGATCTTAAGTATATTTTGCAACCCGAATGATTCTACTATTCGATTCTATTCTACATCCTCTTGCCACGGTGCTAGTATCCAGTTAGAATAACAGAAGGCAGCCTTAGAGAGACAAAACCACTTCTGGAAGAGCACAAGTTGGACATAGATCAGTCAGATGGATCTCTTCTCCCCTTTCAGCCAGGGTAAGAGGGAGGACAGTGTCTCTTCAGTGTGACATCAAAGACAATCAAAGACATCAATGACATCAAAGAAGAAGCAAGATAAAAAGCACACTGAACCTCAGGACACTTTCCCCACATCTTCTCCTCCTTTCCCACAAGTCTGCCTCTTTGAGCAGCAAAGCACATTTCTGATCTGACAATAAGTTAGACCCAGCAGTAATTTGATTTGGTAGCCTTAAACTACAGGATCTGCCTCCATCATGCACAGTCTGGCAGATATTAACTCATTTGAAAAGTAGAAAATCTGCACCCATCTACATGGCAAGTGGAAAAAATGCACATATCGTTATCACAGTTATCCTGTCTTTTTGCACATACAAAAATAACAGAATATTATTATAGACTCACCATTTTCTGAGCCATGTTGTGGACAAGGAATGGTAAGAACCCTTAATAATCCATCAGGTTTGTATGAATAGTGCTCAACTAACTAGCAGAACGAGAGGGAAGGAAAAAAAAGAAATAATGAGAGAAAAAGATATGAAAATATAAAGGTGGTATCCTTAAATATATTGTCTGTTTAGAACTGTGTGCATATGTACAATAGTTGATATATACTATAACAAATGACCATGGCATACAGCAGATCTTTAGTGCACATGTTCTTTTCATCTGTTTAACAGGGGTGAATATTTCTGAAGCAACCTTGTGGATGAATGCAGAACATGATCCAGAAACTCGATTTGTAAAAGTCAGTATTCCCCACCTAGTTCTGCTACTTAACAACTTTGTAACACTGAGCAAATAACTTNTTTTTTTTTTTTGTTTAAATTTTTGGTCATCATTACAGTGCAAGAATCGTCCTGATATGCAATGCTTTCTTTGGACCTCAGAATTTCAATGGGATAAGAGCAGTTATTAAATGTATAGCACCAGTAGTTGTGGCCATTTGTGCTCCTGGATTGTCCTCTGCATGTCATTTTTTATAGGGTTGTTACTGCTATTTTTTATTTGGTGCATTTGTGTATAAAGGAGAAGACCTGTGAGTGTAAGAGTTTCAGATATGTTCACAGAACTTGTAAGACAGCAGTGCTACTTTCAAATTTCCAGTGACACTAGGAAAGAAATATGTAGCACATTTACAAAAAAACTACAAATTAATATATGCAAGCAAAGATTCTTACTTTTTTGACTCACTTTACTTGTTTTAATGGATTTTTAAGCAAGAGGACGTAAGAGATTTCTGCGGCAGTTTCAATTCCCTTAGTATTTTCAGTTTACACAGTCATTTCATCAGTATTCAGTTTTATTATCAACTATGACATAGTCAGCTATGGACCCCTTAATTGCTTAATCTTTACCAGTATTCAGACATATTTTGGTGGTAAGCCTCAGCAAGCTATGCTTTTGCAGACGTGAAGGTAAAGAATTTCAAAGCTAAAGGCTGCATTATGTGCACAGCATCTTAAACCACCCCCTTTTTGCTTCCTAGAATTCTGTTTGTTGCTGTCATAAAGGACATTAGCAAAAGGCTAAACCAAGCATTTCCATTATTGAATATGGTTACTTGCAAATGCAAATGGGCTTTCATTCTAGAGAATGTTCAGCTAAATGAATAATTAATTAGTTTTGAACTCAGCCAGGCTGCAACATCACATTTAAAAATTATTAAAAACTCTACACTGACACAGCTTTCTACATTAACACATATAGAAACCATATGTACGTATGTACATGCATAGCAACTTTCATGTGTAGAAACCACAAAATGTTGGAAACGTACGACAAATAACCTGCCAAAAAGTGTTAGTTTTAGCCCAAGACTCTTGTCACAAAGCAATATAAAACAAAGCGGCCTTGCTCAGTTATACAGAAATGTGATGACAGATATCCACATAATACAAAATTAACAGACCTGCCACAGGGTGTCAAATCTTTTTCCGTCCGGTATGGATAACTTTCCTGTCTTATCTCTGTCAATACGATAGTGCAGTACTTTTCCATCATTCAGTAGGCACAGGGCATAGGAACCATTGCTGTCCCTTTCTCGGATACTGTAGGAATAAGGAAGATTTTCAGGGTTACACTTTACTAGGAACAGGTATTCTTTTTTAAATCACCCTTTCCTTAAAGCTTTTGAATTAAAAACAAAACAAAATCTGCACTGCAACTGCTGAAGACATTTTGTTAAGCCTTTAATTTGTTTCTTAGTGTAATTCATTTTCAGATAAATTGCCTGAAGTTTCTCTTTTTTCTTCCAAAAATGTAACAGGTTAAAACAGAAAAATCAATGATGTAAGGCACTCTGTTGGGCAGCTACAGAACACTGAGCTCTGATAAAGCACTCTCTGAGCAAATATGCTTTAGAAAGCATCTGCACTGGCTTACCTCTCTTGTATCTTTTATTTTGAAATAAAGAGATGACAGTTAGAGCAGAAGTTAAAACACTGAACAAATGTAATGTGAAAATCAAATAAAGGGAAAAAATTTGTGTCTGAATTAGCTTGTTTTAAGGCTTGGAATTTAAAGAAAATAATACATTTCTGTAATCATTAATTCTTATAATTTCAGTAAAGACATTCATGCTTTGTTGCCGATTTCACATAAAATTCATATAAAACTTCAGACGGTATCAGGGTGTAAATACTCATCTGAACTGCACCATGGACAGATCACTGATTGTAATATAAAAATTTTGTCTAAAGTTCATAGGTAGTCAGGATGATTTCCTTCTTCCAGGAGACCTGCAAGTGCCATCCGAGATGCTTATAAGCCATGACAGAGTTGTTCTATGTGTACTCAGGGCTAGCTGACACTGAGATCAGTGTATTCCGGTCACTGAACCAATAGTAGATAGGACGTTATTACTAGTTCCATCATAGGTGGTGCAACATTTCTGAGTTTAGAAAGAAGGCTTTTTCTTTCAGCTGGGTTCCCATGCTCACTTACAGCTGACAGTGAGACAGCAATAGATTTGGATTAAAACTGTCTGTCCTTTTTTTTTTTTTTTTTTAAATGAAAAGCCTAGATTCTGCAACACTAAAACATTTCTTGTTCCGGTGTGCCTAGAAATCTACTTACTCTCACTTGAATTTTTGAACAGCCCTGAAAAAAATATAGCAGTATATGCACACTAAGGTGTTAAGAAGCCTTGTGCTGCTGGAACTTGCTATTATATCTCAGAAGATTGCAGAGGCAAGTATTAAATTCTGCTCCTCAGCTGACTCAGTCAAGGCTGAAGTAAAATTGTGCTTTGTCTGAATTACTGATGCACCTATTTCTTTCAAGTAGAGTCATTTTGCTGCTTAAGATGTGAACAGGACACTGGCTAAAGGAAAAGGGAAGTAGGGTCAGTTTTTTGTTATCTGAAACCAAAGTAACTTGCCTAAGTCTCTAAAGCAAATTGAAACACATTGTGGTTTCCTCATGACATGCAGGTGTTTTCTCACCATGCTGATTTCCTGTGCTGACTGACCAGTGAAGAACAACAGGCTCTGCTCAAATAAAGAGTGACTTTTCCTTTGTCTTATTCTGACTTGCTCTAAGCAAATAAAGCTTAGAAAAATATTTTCAGAATAGCGGGCATTGTTTCTAAAACACTAAAATATGGCATTTCATTGCAAGCAGACTTCTGTTCAGAATAAAGCACAAATAAGACTATAAAAATGCAATGGATTGTTTCTCAGTAACAGATACCCTTCATGCTTCACATGAGAAAATGGTGGCTCCAATGCAATTCTTTCTACAGAAACTGGTTCTCATTTGCAAGAGTCGTTACTCTCTCTCCAGGCATTGCAAACAATACTTGAGAGCATGACCACCCAGGGGAGACAAGGATCCTGATTTCTAAAGACCATGGCACAGACCCAAACAGCCCTATCACTCTTCAGTGCAGGGCTTAGGCAGAGTTCAGGTTTACGAGGTTGTATTGCATTTTGGAACTTCTCCTAAACCCACAGCCACATAACTCTGGAGCCAACTGCAGTTCACAGTCATGGCAACTTCTACCATTTTAGGATGTGCAGGTCTACCACTGCACATCCTAAAAACACCTCCATTCTAATCCTTTTGATTAATCAGGGTCCAGAGGGAGCCTCGGTGTTATGGAGCAGGTGGGTTTTAAACTGTGGTCAGTCAACTCCAGCATAACCTGGATCCCTACAAAGGACATCCCTACTACATCTTTCCAAACATGTCTGAAGAGCAGGAGTGTCAAGTGCATTGAATTGACAGCCTAAATCCTAGTTTTGGCAAATAGATGCCTTACTGAGTTACATGGATTGCCCTAAGCCATGTTTCAAAATTTCATTTTGGTTTTGTAGGCTGTGGTAATGACTGTCTAGGTTAGGCTAAGCCTCCAGAACTGCAGCTGGGTAACAGTATCCAGTTTGATGTCAACAGATGCTGTAAAAAAATATGACCAAAAGCAAATACTGTTCAAACTAAAAGTAAATGGGAACTGCTTTGAATGGAAATTAAGGTTTCACATCTTCTGTATAACCCAGGGCATTCACATCAGATCTGGGAGCTCTCTTCATATATGGAACTTTCCTTCTGTGAAAAGTAATAATTTTCAGAATGTTGAGAATAAAATTCCAAATTCCAAATGCATCCTCTGCTTTAAACAGTTCTGAAATTAAACACAATATTTACTGTTCTTCAATAAAAACTGCTTACAAAAAAGGCATTCATTTTAAAAAGCTTTTTTTTTAAAAAAAAAAATCATTTTGGCAAGGGAGGAAGCCAACAGTGAGGTATCACCTGGCGTTCTGGTTCATGCTATTGCAGAGAATCACAAATATTTCATCAATTGAGACTAATCAGAAATGTGAGCAACTTCACTGAAAACAGACCTGAATAGACAAATGTATTAGAGAAGTGTCGAGGGATCTCTACTTTTTATTGCATACATTTTTAAAACAGCATAAGAAGGAATGTAGAAGTTCAAACTGTCACCTGATACAATGCAAAGAAAGCTTAGGTATTGATTTTATATTTCATGCAATTTGTGTTTGAATATTTTTTGTGGTTTTGGGACTGCAACCCAGATAGCAACTATAGCAATTTGGAGCATCATTACACACAGTCTAAATAGCTATCCATTCTCTCCTTTGATATTATCATTTGGAAGTAAAAGAACAACGTTCCAGTTTTTTCTGCTTCCATCTGAAAACCCAAACAATCCCTCTTCTTCTAAAAAAAAAAAATCCCTAAGGGTCAAAGAAATAAATTGCTATTACAACATGCCTCATTGACTGTGTAGAAAAAAAACAGAAGTCACAGCATTCTGCAGTGGAGAATTATGAAGAAAATAAACAAGCAAAATGCTTGCTTTAGGAATGGTGTGAAATTATTCTTGCTTGTGAATCCAAAGCCCCGCTAAATTTTATTCTCAGCATTGCTTTGCCTTCTCAGCAATTACAACTTTGTTGATGACAGAGATATCGACATTCCCAGTGCTGATCAAGCTCCAGCCATTCCCTGCATGTCTGCCCTTCTGACCATCTCTCTGGTAATGCTATTTACAACATGGCTACTCATTATCACTTCAAAGATCTGCTGCACAGGGCATATGTTCCAAGTTTGAGAGTAATAAGACATGAACTTGGTGCCATCTGTAAAAGAATTATATAAAGGGCAAAATGGATTGACTGCTGTCTTTATTTGCATCATTTCTTCTCCCCTGTTCAGTAACACATTCAAAGCTGTTTCAGAAATATCAGAACACTACAGAATTTAGGAGAAAGCTCAGCTTCACACTATTGCTATCTACAATGGAACCTAAAAAAACCATCTCCTGGTGAGTCTTCTGGAGAGGCACAAAATACTTTTGTGAGGAGGGTTTTATCCACATCAGTCTATTTCACTGACTTCACCCTGGCAGCAAAATACACCATGATCCATCAACCCCCTAACAAACACCTCTGCTGTAAAACTGCACCTACAATAGGGGATCTTCTTAGTACAGCTATCTCAGTTAGGGATCACAGCTTTTCTTCACACCTCGGACCACTCTGCTGCTGAGGTCTCTACTGCAGAGCTAGCCTCGAGAAGCCACAGCCCTGCTGCACTGGTCTGCAAGAGGCACCCAACATGTACCTAACAGAAGATAGGTAAATAGCTCTCCCAAAGAGTCACGCACATCATCCAGGCTGCTGTGGAGAGGAAGACAGCATCTCCAGAAACACAGTTCAATGTCTGCATATTATCATTTATCTTGGAAAATTTTTGTGGTCATCTAAACCTAGCAAATCCTTGGCACTTTGAAGAGGAGCTTCACTATTAACGTCACATTTAATAGGATTATTTTCATCTTCTATGATGTCAACAATGTCCAGTCCTTTTTGTGGATACAAACTTAATACTGATAGAATTATTTAAAGAATTCTCTACCAGATCAGAAAGGTGACCTAGCTCTATATGCAGTCCAGTAGTGGCAAATCCCTAGAAGAGGGCAGTAAAATTAATGTAAATATAAACTGCTACCTATACCAGAAACAAAAAAGTTTTGCCACACAAGAAAACTCTTACAGACAGCTGCACTTCAAACCTTATTATTTTGAAACACTATTGTTAACTATTGTGACATATATGAGACAATTTAGTTTCTAGTTGTCATGGAATGCCATGATGAATATTACTGTGACTCATTAAAATAGTCTAAACTACTTTTGTCCTCTTTAATATTCTCATTACATACTGAAGACAGTCATATGACACCAAAATAGTTTTCTACTTTCCTTTTACACAACTGTTCATATTTCATGTGAACAACATACAAGTATTGACAGGTGTATAAAATTTATATAGACTAAATTTATATAGACTGCTTATTTGCCTTCACTCACAGTTTCCCTAATGCTAAACTTTTAGGTTTAACACTATTTCTGAATATTCTTTATCCTCCTCCAAATTCAGAACTTCTGTTTTTTAACACATATGCAAGATCATGTATTCATATAACTGACGTGGTCATTACTGATGATAAATCAAGATGTGCCAACACTTACCACATACCAGACTTCTCTCCTATGTGAAATTACAGAGACAACCAACTTTTCTGCTGTTTGCTCCTAGCAAATTTATAATTTATTTTTCAACTGTTCCACACATGCTTGCATTCACATAGATAATAACAATATGATAAATATTTAACAATGCATTATTAATAAAAATATGACTACAATATTAATAAAAGTATTAACCAATATTAATAGTTTGATCTTTGATCAATGCTCCCTACAAGGCAAAATGTAATAAACCCCAGTTTATTTGGTCAAGAACCATCATGCAATATAAAATGTAAAATAGTGCTAATGAAGTTAAGTGGGGCTTCAGACATAAAGTTCTCTATTTTCAGTTTCTCTTAATATAATTTTAGAGTTATTTTACTTCTATTTCACTGCTATATTTTTTTTCTCTGAAATTTGTGCCAAGAGTGGCAATCTTACACAAATGTTCTTCGCAGAAGAGGTAGGCACTACTTCCCATTTCATGTAATTTCATTAGACAGTTTCTGTGTTTGGGTTTGAAAACAAACTCTCTAGCATCAACATACATACATAACTGACTTTTAAGCCATGACAAAAACTTTAAAAAATCTTTGAAAATTCCCTAGTAAAACACTCATAGTTAGCTCAGCATTTTTCCTTGGAAAATGAAAGCATCTCCTCAGCATCTTCCTCAGCATTTCTTTTTCCTAGCTAAAGAAATCTAGATGTTAGTCGCATTGTTACAGAGACTGCTGTACTGGATTTTGTTTCAAGTTAGGTAGGTCAGATGAATAGCAAATTTCTGGTGTAATGAAGTTTTGAAGACCCTTGTTAAAAATATATGGAAATATTCTAGTCTTCTAATATTTATTATTTTCCCCATGATAAACAATATGATTTTTGTAATATACATGCATCCACTTGTGGACTTGTTAAATAGCCTTGGAGTACCCGATCTCTTCAAAAATCTAGCTACTCTCTTTGTTCCAATGTTCCTACCTCAACAAGCACACATCCCTTAAATCTTGAATGTTTCAAAGTGTTACCTTTCAGTCAGCTACTGGGCTTGAGTATCTTGACCAATGTAAGAAAAACAGTCCCTGAGCATCTACATTCACAGGCATGAATTCAAAGCCTTCAATCCACAGATAAACAGAAAATTCTGACAAGTGCTGCTGCTAGCTAAGTAAAATTATGTGATGTCTGTGTCTGAAATGTAAAATAATGCACTACTCTCACACTCAACAGTTTTGCTGCGACTGCTTCAGTTAGCCAGAAATGAGTGGTTTATTTCTCAACACCTCCTGAGCAAGCCCATGTTAGCCAAACCACTGCAGAAAACAATAATCCTCTCTAAATTAAGGCTGCTCTTTTGTTTTTAGTGATGGGCCTCTGTCTAAGGGGCCTGAAAGCTAGAATGGCTCAGAAAGGTAAAATAACTGATTTCTGACATGAATGAGCCATACATTATTTCCTCTTGCTACACTGTCTACTGATTTAGGGGGTAGATGAAATTCTCTCCCTCTTTTTTCCCTGGGACCATAAGAGCAAGTGGCAGCTGAGTGGTTATTAAGGTCTAAAATGGCCAGATGGGAAGCCTGTGCAAGAGCATTTAATACATCCGAAAGCATCCTACAGATGCAGAAGTAAACAGTGTTGTCCCTAATAGGAAGGACCCTAGCTCAACAGACTAGCAGTTAGATATTCATATTATTTAAGCTTCAGTGGCACTTCTCATGGTTTAAACAGAGCCTTAGAATTAGCATTTTCTCCTCTGTGGGTTTGTCTACCTGATATGAAAGGAAAGCAGCCACCCGAGTTCCATCAAAACTATATAAAATATGGATCCATTGACATGATGAGTCCCATGGGAGATGGTCTGAATGCTTCCCCACAAGTCGTTGAGCATGTCACTGAGAACTGCAGCAGAAACGCCTCTTAGGCCATCTTTCAGTAATACAGGAAAAAGCTGGGAAAATATTTCCAGTCAGAGCAGTAGGAATGCTTACAGAAGATTTAAAAGGGACCAGTGTTTATAACAGGGGCTGAAAATGTCAAATGCCTCCTAAAAATTTCACACCCTTACTCCAAAACCTATCCCTATTGTTAGGAAACATTAGCTAATAGATCCTTTTCTTTGAAGAAAAATTAGCTTCCTTTTTTTTTCTCTCTCTCCCTCCACTCCCCCCACCCCTCCCCTCCGCCTCCTCCCTTCCCTCCTTGCCCCAAAGAGAAGTATTTTGGCCACATAGAAACCAATGAATGCCTGAGGCAAACTGGAAAAGCTGCCAGTTTCAATACCGGATCAACATCATGACTCAGCTGATACAAAATTGGTTTGCTGAGGTGTTTAAACAGAAAGCAGAAGAGCAATATATTTTTAGCTACAAAAGTGTCATTAAAGAAGAATTGATGTTTTGTTTCAGATTACGTATCCACCAGATCTTTCGTATAAAATGCAGGAAAAGAAACTAGCAAAGTCACACCTCAAGAAAAAGGAGAGGTTGTGTGGTAATGCTGGGCTGGTAATCTACAACAGCAGCTGTGTTCATCAAATCCTCTAAACACCTGTGCAATGCGAAGAAATCTATGGCTCCACAATTTTTTGCAACTTTTCTAACACTTGTTTATTACAAGTGTAACAAAATCTTCAATAAGCTTTTGACAAGGTTTTGTTATATGTGGCAACAAAAGCAGCTGGGTAAATGAACATCTGGATGTGCTCCCCAAAAAATGGGAATATGAGGATGAAAACAGGGATGCATGGCGACTTGGGTGAGAGTGGCTATGAAACACAAAAAATTCAAGAACTAAAGGACGAAAAGAGTGTTCAAGAAATGAGATGTCACTTCAGTCAACTTGTAGGTAAGACCTCACAGGAATTCACTCTACCTGAAACAGGATTTAAAGGAGTTACTGGCTCCTGTCAACTAAGACTGAAACATGAAAACATGCGAGGGTTGCACCCACGTTAGGGATTAGCACGGCACATTTATGGTAAATCAGTAAAATGAAAGAGTTGGCACTGAAGAAGCATATCCTTCCTGCACTCACTCATGGGGTTCCACTTTGGACTAGCTTTAAAAAAAGCCAAAGGAAGCTGCATTGGTAGGTGATGAAATTTTCCTCAAAAATTATACAGCTCTTAGTGATTCTTTTTCGGCTATGACTTTTTAGCCTAATTTTCTACCATTATGTAAATACTTTCTGGGTGTGGGGGACGGTGTGGGGAGGTGTAAATGACAAAATATATCTCTGTTAAAACACCAATATTTTTCAAATGAAGATTTTCCAAAAAAAGCCCCTTTATTTCTTAGAAGACTTTGTCTGACTCTAGTCCTCACAAGATGATGGCTGTCAGTCACTATCCTACATGAAACATTTTTGCTCAGAAAACAAAAGATCATCAGGCTGGGTAAATGGAGAGGGTAAGCAGCAGACGAAGAAGAGTGCTGTCAAGGTAGAAGCAATTCATTCTGTTGCTTAACTACAAAACAAAGCACCACCACTGTCTCTGAGAGACCTGACAGATACAGATCCCAGCTGCTGCCAACACAGGCAGTTTGTCTGTAATTGTACCAGTTTAATAAGTCTGTGTATTGGTTGCAGGTTGTCAGGCTTTGACAGCAGGGTTACAAAGGCCAGGGGCTGCCCTGTGCTGGTCATGACTGTCTCCAGCAGGTCCCAGTGGACACCCCTGCAGGTGTTCCCTGCTTTTGTTATGGTTTCCTGTCCTTAGTTAAGTGAGGGACTTGCTTCAGGCAGGAAGTATCACATCATGTAAATCATGCTGAACTGGGCTCCCTCACTGCGGATAAGCAACCTTTCAGGGCATATTCTCATTTGAGATTTATTCAAAGGAACTGTACAGTAACACCGGAGGCAAACAGCAGTACCACAGAAAAATGCACTCACAGAAATTTTCCATTGCTTCTTGACCCAATGAGGATACGGTGTTCTGACTCCTCCCGAGAGATCCTCCCGTGGAACCACGGCATCTTCTCATGGGCTGTAGTGGCAATCAGCTTCTCCAGCTGAGGCTTCTGACTAATGATAGCTTGCTCAAGAGCATGCCCCTAGAGAGCAGTGAAAACACCATGAAACTGTCAAACTATCTTCTGCAGCAAAAACATGACAGGTAGACTCACAGTTATTTTGGGACTTGCTTTTGGGACATCCAAAATCTGCACATATTTATTGCATATGAGGAAAAGGCCTAGTTGCTATAAAGTTCTTGAACCAGAAACTAGCATATGATAATCTAAACATCACAAAGCCAGGGTTCTCCCTTTACCTGAGAAAAAGAAAAAAAATTACCCAGTAAACGAAACCACTGATATATCAGCATCTAAACTTAAAATGAAGTCATATTTTTATGCTAAGCAGTCACAGACAAATAGTGTCAGCATGAGATTTCAAACATACCTGCAAATTACATATCCTATGGCAGCGTACTAAAATAAACTGAACATGCTCTGCACTGTTGCAGCATGTCTATGTCAAAGACATCAATGCAAATTTTTCCAGACAGAACAGTCTCCATTTTAGAGTGAATTATTTAGAGTAATATTAACTTAGACACTTCTAACCTTATCTACAACCTACCACTTCTAAATTTGGCCCAGAATCTGAGGGCAACCCCCACTAGTTTCCACAGTTTTTAACTAGAGTTCATCAGATTCATTAGCTTCTAGATTGAGCTCAGGCTCATCAGAAAAGATACTGTGAGCCTCAGCAGTTAGAGAAAATGTAGTATAAGTTTCAGGCTTTCCCAGTTTGGGGATTGATCCAAATATTTTACAGAGCAGAATTCATAGGGTTACTTGCTAGCAGCAAAAGAGATTTAAAAACCTTGTGCAACTCCATCAGTTACCTCCATAAATCTAACTCATGGCATCTCAAGGTGAAATAACTACTTTTGCAGCCTCCTACACCAGTGTTTCCATGTTAAGACTGGCTTTCTCATAGTCATTCTCAGGAAAAAAAACAGCCTCTTGCTCTCTATATGGAAAATTCCTGCTTTACACATGCAGCACTGAAGATGTATGGGCAGTGCTCTGCAGTGTAGAAATTGTTCTGTTTCAGGAACAAGTTCTGTTTCGGACATAATCTAAATTAGCATCACAGAAACAAGGCCAGCTAAGAGAGGAGGATATAAACCAAATCATCATGTCACCATGCCTGTCTGCATATCAATCAATAAAAAGTCAGAATTAAAAGCAATGAAACAAATCATTTCTCTGTCTTGTTCATTACATCTATTAATTTTCTGTTCAAATCTGATGAGATATTTTAGTGCAGTGGTAGGTAAGATTATGGTAGCCCAAGACATTATAGAAATTCTAAGGTTTTTAAATTTCAGGAAAACTACACATTGCCAAGTTACTGTATGTACTGGGGAGAAGAAACACCTCACTGTTAAAACTCAAACAGCTACAAATTCATTGTGAAAAAATACTACCTAGCAGCAGCAACAGCCGGAAACAAAAACTGCAATCTCTTTTTCTCCTGGCTCAAAGACTACTTTATGGCAAGATCAGCAGGTTTTACCTGCAAATTCCAAGTTTGCTTGACATACTCTCTGATTAGGTTCTCTTTCAAATCTTCAAAGGGTCCTGTTTTGGGTTCAACACCTGGTGGTCGGTTGAAAGGTTTTCTCAGTAGACAGATAAGGCCATCCGCTTCCTCTGAGTGATAATTAATGAGTTCAGCAGGACTGGCATGCGACTTGCCTCCTGCGATAGCATATGAGCCACTCAGCTCCCTCTCAATCGTATAGTGATGAACCTTCCTTCCATGGGCCAAAGATAAGGCAAAGCCCCCCAGGTAATTTCGGCTCTGGCGGAGCAAGTACAGTCCATCACTTGCTCCTCCTTGCATCAGATACTCCTCGGCATCTTCACGTGTGATATTACCAAAGAAATATGGTAAATGGTTAGCAGGGTTTGAAGTGCTGGAAGCCATGGTTTTCCTTTTCCAAGCAGCACACCTAGAATACTATATCTGAAAATACAAAGACAGAGACATGAATATTAATAGAAAAAAGAGGATAAACTAGTAAGATGGCTGTTCACATGCAGTATATTCAGAGAATCACAAAATTATTTAGGTTGGAAAAGATCTCTAAGACCATCGAGTCCCAGCTTCAACCAATCACCACCTTGTCAATAAGACCATGGCACAAAGTACTCTGTCCAGTTGTTTCTTGAATACCTCCAGGCAGGGTGATTTCATCACCTCCGTGGGCAGAGCATTCCAATATTTAACAACCCTTTCTGCAAAGAAATTTCCCCTGCTGTCCAACCTGAACCTCTGCTGGCGCAGCTTGAGGGTATTTTGGTAATGTATTTGTTAGTGATACATATGTTGACAATTAGAAAAGTTATTTTAAAATTAAGATTGCATTTTTACTTTTATCCTCTTATAAGTTGTCTTTCTAAATCCCAGCAGGTCTCTTTTCTTACTACCCATCACCTTGCTTGAAGTGGACAAAATGATCAGAATTTCAGTTTCTGCTTCTATTGCTGTGAAACACACTGGAGTTAAAATATGAGCCCTTCACAATAAAATGAAGCGTGATTTTAGGGAAGCCACGCAGCAATCTGTGGAATCAGCGTAAACAATTCAGGTTGTATGGGAAAGGGGTTAACACCCCATTTGTCTTGCAGCTGGCTGAAGTGTGCAACTGCGTTATGCGAGGAAAAGTGTAGAAGACTTTACGGACAACTAAGGGAGGGTCCATAATGCAAAGGTGTAACTGAGGAATGGGAGTCTTAATGTCGTGTGTGTTGGCACACAGCACTTCAGACTGGCACCTTCCCTGGCAGTTCTGCAGCAGGCAGAGCTGCTTGTGCCTACTGCTTAATTAATATATGATCCATCTGATCATATATTAATCCATCTGACAGCTGATTTGCTGTCACTTGTGCTTGTGTCAGAAAACAGTAGCCAAATACCTATGCTAGACTGTGAAGAGGTGGTGTGGGGAGGGAAAGAGGGAGAGGGAACACAAAGTAAAATCAACAAGGCTCACAGAGTATAGAAAACTAGACAGGACACAGTCATGACAAACCACATGCTGTGCAGACTTTCCGGTCTTATCCCACCTTCCCAAATAAGGGAGACATCAAAGTTGCAAAGATATTGCAAACCTACAAAATAGAGCTTTGTGCAGCATGTTATTTGTTAGTCTTGTGATCTGCAGCTATAAGTTACTAGTTTAAGTTCCCACACTAATCTAGTAACATAACTTTCGCTTCTTAATTGCAAAAGAAAGTTGTAACTGAACAGACAGAAGGCAGTCCCCACTATGTCACCACTAAACATTGATTCTACATAAAATACTATGCAAAATGACCATTCTGACTGTAGCAGACAAAGCTTTCCTCAAATGGAATAGATTCATTCAGTAACTCAATGCAGGGCCACAGGATTGCAATCAATAATACAAGGGTCATTTAGAGGCCAGTTAACAGTGTCGTAACCTAGGGTCAGGACTGGGATCAATATTATTTAAGATTTTCATTGAGTTGGTGGACAGTCAGGAAAGTGCAGCCCCAGCAAGTTTACAAATAATACAAAACAGAGAGCAGTGTCTGAAACATCACAGGGTTGTGATGTCATTTAAAGGGACCTGGAACGACTAAAAAATTTGAGTGAAAGGAATTTAATGAAGCTCAACAAGGGGAAACATCATGTGGAGTGAACTTTTCCTCTTTTGGAGCATCCGCCTTCCTGGCTGGGTGGCATCTCACACCCTTGTAATGTCATCACGGAAGGGCTGTGAGAGCCCTTCAAGTCCCTTGATGTTTCCAGCAGGGTCTGTGTGCCCACAGTTTGCCCAGGGCCCCTGCGGGTGCACACACAAGGCCTGCAGGCTCCATCGGGACACTTGGCTTGCTCTGCCCGCTTTGGCACAGGGGACAGCAGCACTGCATAAGGGCAGCCTGTTCTGGTGTCTCACTTCCCCTGCCCAGCTGCACAGTGCTGCAGGTTCCACAGGAGCCTGTCCTGGACAGGGGTGCAAGAATGCTGGGGCACTGGTAGCAGGGAACACTCCCAGAAAGTTCCTCTTTCTTTCCTGACCACCTTCTCCAGGTGCACTATGCTAACCCGGTGGTGACTGGCGGAGGGTAGGGGGATTTAGGGTTGTGAGTATACAAGCTCTTCTCCCAGGGCCCCCTGACACCTTGCCAGAGCCTACCACATACAACTCACACATCTTAGCCTGAGCATGTGGCAGGTGGGGAGGAGATCAGGGGTCTCCTCCTACTCTCCATCCCTGCCACCTTTCCCTGCCTTCCAACAGGGTGCAGAGATAGGCACAGACTAGCTGAGCCCCACATCTCTCTGCCCTGTCCCAGGGCTGCAGCTGCTGCTTTCAAGCCTTCAGGGAGAGCCATCAGGAGGCTCTTCCATTGTATCCCCTCTCCCACAACCTTGTGATGCCTCCCTGACTTTTCTACTCCTAGCACAAGGCAAGCTCCATCACTTTGTATGTCTCGCTTGCCAGGATGTGGCATCAGGCACCCAGGAAGGCAATGGGGACAACAACTCTGCTGCAAGGGACAGTGGCATGGGCCAGACATCCTAGGCAGGGCTGGGGTCAGTCTCTTTTGTACATGAGAGAATACGAGAGGAAAAGGCCTCAAGCAGTACTGGGGAGTTTAGATTGGATAGCTCTGGATTTCATCACTGAGGATGTTATCAAGCATTGGAACAGGCTGCACAGGGGGTGGTTAAAACACCATTCCTGAAGGGATTTAAAGACCTACAGACTGGTGGTTAGGGACATGGCTTTGTAGTTGTCTGGGTAGTATTAGGTTTACAGTTGGACGTGATGATCTTAACGATCTTTTCCAATCTAAATATTTCTATGACCCTTTGATTCTATTACTCTGGAAGTCATTATAAACATGGACGTTTTGAATGCTCTGGTTCCTGTTTCCTTCACTCCTGCATATTTGTTTCCCTCACACACCCCCTTGTCATCCTTCTTTATTCCACTATGCACCACACATACTGCTGGTTAGGAGATGAATGAACACCATCCCACCTCTGGCAAAGTGGTCCTTTGAAAGCAGGCTCCAAGTCTTTGATACCACCTTCAGGGAAGATGGAAGAGAACAGATTTATTACTAGGTTTTTAGTAAGGAAAGAATTTGGATGTGTGAATGATCGACACTGGCTCCTCACCAGCACTGAAGAAAAGAACAAAATAATCCCATAATGTGTCTCATGACAAGAATTGCTCAATACACCTCAGTAATATGTATAGAACAAATATGAAACAGAAATATACTACCACAGTGTTAATCTGTAGAAATTTGTTTTCATAAATATATTTCATTAAAGTTCATTTTTGCTGTAATTTTAGTTTCAGACTTAAAATAATTTTAGGACCTAAAAAATATAAGAACTTTGGAAAAAAAATAACAGCTCATAAAAGTGGGGCATAGGCCAGGGTTAGAGAGGATAAAATCATCTTCCCTGGCTACAAAAATCTTTATGGCTACTGAAATTTAAAGTCACTTTGACTATGATGTGTTCCAGACCAGGCTACTGCTCAGGGTATTGTTTTGTCTCAGAACAATCTCAGTATTTTCTACACACTCTTCAGGATGATTTGCCCAGAAACAAGTTCCTAAAAGAAAGGGGGGAAATGAAAATCCACTGCTTGCAATTTAGATGAAATGTCAGTGATGGCATTGGTGAGGGACATTCTCTTAAATCTTCAGAATGTAAAACAGAGAAGTTCAAGGTTCAAATAAATGACAATTTCCATATAATAAATTTATAAAATATGAAGAATATTCCTAAATTAAGGAAGGAACAGCAGCAGGATTACTATGATCGCTTAGATTTCACAAATTTCTTTTAGAACTGTTTCAGAAAACAATGACCTGATTTATTTTTGCAAAGTAGGTTACTGTTGGTAGACTTAAGGCAAACTTTCTCTACCCCGTGTTCTAATATGTGAAGAATATTCAGTGTTTAGCAATGGTAGGAAATGTTTGGACTGTGCAGCGTCTATTGGGCATGCACAGAGCCAAATAAACACACAAAACTTCACAAAATGGTTAAAAACTTTTAAACAATTTTGGAAGGATTTCTGAATTTGAGATGGCTGTTCTCTTTGGCTGGAATTTCAAAATCTTGTCTTCCTCTTGGGAGTATAATACCCTTCTATATCAGAAATGGAGTAGAAGAACAGGTTCAAATTCACAGTTTTCTCCTCCTCTAAATTTTTCCAGGTGACAAATAGTGCTGTGTTTTTCAAGTCAGCGCAGTTTCAGAGGTGAGGCTGTAAAATGTAAAATAGGCCCCCCAAGGGCTGAATGTAAGGCTTTTCCCATAAGAGTGCTGAAGGAAGCGCGGCTGGTTACCCAAGAGAGGTGCTTGAGCATAACAAAAGTGCAACTAAAGGGCAACTCTCCCCTAAGTTGTTAAATTTGACTTCTAAGGAAGCTACAAATGCATGCAAATATCAGGCTTATCCTATATGAAAGAAAAAATATTACGCAAATACATAGGAAAATTAGGTATCTGCTCCCCCTCAGGTAGGTTCCTCATCAACTCCAGGCATAGCACAAGAGTTAAGTATCTCACACATTTCATGTATACAAGGAAGTGAAACACTCTCAAAACAGATGAGCAAAACTGGGGAAAACTCACCTGGGAGGTGCTAGAAAAAAAATTTATGTTAACCATGCTGCTGCCTGCTAACATCTTAATTCTATTTCATCTCATATTTAGACAAGGATAAAGACAGAATAATTTCAGCATTAAAAAATTTGCCTAGCAAAAAGTATATTACCAAGGTACTGATCTCCAGTCTAACATAAAAAATTATAAATAGGCATATGAATCTTTCTAAAAAGACCAAACAGCGATGTGGAGAGAGACTTATGGATTTCTGATTGATTAGTTTATTCATCCAGGGGTAAAATGACTGAAAGTGTGACAGATCAAAAGCCATGTAGTGGTGAAACAATGTAACAAAAATATTCCTTATCTGAACAGTTTTTTTTACTTTTCCTTGTTTTTCAAAGTAATAATCTTTGAGCATGGTACGAAAGTAAAGAGGCAAGGTTTAAAGCAAGTGTCTTTTGCATGTATAAGTATGCATAAGGCTCACTAGACATTGCAGAATGATGAAAATATGCTTACTGAAACAATTCATGCTAGCACAGTGTGATATTTTAAGCACCCACAGAACCTCAACAGTTCTCTACTCACGCAAAGAAAAACATTAATAACAAAAAAAAAAAAGATTATGGATTTTCTTCTGAATTTCTTATTTAATTAGGATTCTAATTAAGATTTAATTAATTAATTCTTGGAATCAAGATGTGTGCCTCTAAGAAAAGCAGTAAAAGTTTTTTTTAAGATTCTTCTCTACATTTCCAACTTATGCAGCATACCTGAAAGCTAAAAGGAATTCAACATGCATAGAACTTAAAATACACGTTTGATGGTGACTTGATGTACTATATTAAATATTTTGGTACTTTTATGGTTTAAGGAGAATCGAAAAGGTATATTTCCAACTGATGTACACTTTGACAGAATTACCGTCAAAGTATTACAAATCCGTTGTTATTGCCTCACTTTTAAAGAAACCCAATTTAAAGAATTTTAACTAATATGGATTTGAATTACTCTTCTATTCTCTGTTTTCCACCTTTAAAATCACCTTCCAGTGTGCATAGGCAGCTGAGTGGTGGTCTTAATTGGATTCTTCAGATTAACTTTAAATGCCTTCTTTATCTTTTTGCATAAAAATTAAGATTTAATTTCTATCCAGACCTTAGGAGTTTTTATGAGCAAATTATGCAGAAATAAAAGAAGAGCACAGCAAATGTTTAAAAGTAAGTTATTAGGGCAGGAAATTAGGCAGAATATAATTTTATCAAGTAATTCAAACAAACTAGTGTTTGATCAGGGCACTAGAGTGAACTTTCTGACCTACTGAAAAACATTTCAAATCCTTTGTATTTCAACTGGTAAAACTGGTGATTTTTGCCCAAACACTGTCGCATTCATCATACTAAACAGGATGTACTACTGTCTAAAAGGGAGAAGTGACATTCCTATTTCTTTGAGCCACTAATCTTCCCCAGGGATGTGCCCTTTTTAAGTGCTGATGCTTAGGACAGTGTCTCAGTCTGCACCTACTGTGTCTCTAATCACCCTACAGCCTGCAGCAACATTTCCATCACTCATGCTTGGGCGTCCTTCTCCATGTGCTTTCTCCAGGTTGTCCATGAAGAGTTTTCCTCATACAATCAAACACTCATCTCTGAATTCTGCAGCCTTTTTCCGACAATTTAAGCGATGCTGCACTGTTTTTTGCCTTGTACTTCAGACTCTAAAAACATGCCTTTTTCATCTCCAAAGACATTCCTGTTATTCCACACATGCTTCTGGCTTGTGCTGACAGATACATGAAGCATGTGTTAGCTTTTAGCAAGTTTCACTTTTATTATTTCTTCAACACTGGTCTCTTTCTTTAGCACTTCTACAAAAAATATTTTCTTGGGTGCCAAGTTCCATATTTTATTTTGTAACAGTTCAATTTCAGAAGCATTTTCTTTCTTTCTTTCAGATATTTTTGATTTATTGTGATGCTTTTAGGAAAACAGTGGTGTTTCTACTAGGGTTTTTAAACAGTGAGATGTATTATTTACCAGAAACACAGCTTAATTAAAGTCTGTCCGGGAAAAACACAGAACTTGGTAGCTTTCAGATGGGGACTTTTCTGATGGGGAGTTCTGAACCTGAATCTAACAATATGATCAGTGAACTTTGGGATTGTCCCATCTGGAGCAGGTTCATGTTTCATCATTATTCTGAAAGTCCGTGGCCTTGCTACCACCTTTCTCAGCTTAAGAGAAAACAGTGTTTGCTCTTGTTCATGTAAATCCCCAGCATTTTGGCCATTTCAGAACAAAAAATTGCCTGTTAAACAGATGGGATTGGTATTTCATCTATTAGGTTTAGAAAAAATACCATGTATCTCCCCTCCTGTATCGAGGAGTCATTCATAAAAAGAACTGAAAGGAAATACCACAAATATATCTAAATTTATCATTAGCTTCAAAAAACTGTGATATAAAAAATATTTTTCTGTAGATTTACTTTCTGGAGTCATCTTAATCAATACTGCAGACAGACAATGGCTTTTTCTCCACTGAAACATGCCAGAAATGCCTTCATTTAGTCTAAATCGCATCTGACATTCTGATATCATCAGACTACACCAGGCACTGTAGCTATTGAAACATTTCCTGAGGAAAAACTACTTGACCTGTCAACACAATTACTGCCCTATTACAAGGCAAACAGATGCTTAGAAAAAGCACCACAGCATTCGGGTTCTATTCAGGGCTTTTCTTTATAAGCCTCTCTACTGAGCTCAGGGAGGAGCATTCATCTCTAAAAAAGCATTGTTCACTGATGGTAGGAATCTACTGTCTCTCTTACACAGCACCTTTCTTTTGGGACTCTCCTGTCTTTGGCAATCTCTTCCTCAAATAGTTTTCCTCTAATAAGGTTTTTCTGCTTTGATCATTTAAAAAGCTCAGAATGCTACTGAGAAAGAAAAAAAAAGCCAGGTGTTTATGAATTACAATAATTCTTTCCCTGAAATTACAAACTCTATGATTTTTACACACGTTAAAAAGAAAAATAAAAACAACCAAAAAACCCAAACCCAAAACAAATATATTTTTCCTTTTTGAAAAAGAAATTTGAAAACCACTTGCATAAAAATATGAACATTTTCTTCTACATTCTTACCATGGTCTATTAGCCATTCCCTTACCTACATTTTCACTCTTACACTGTTACAAATGCAAACACTGCCTCTCAGTAAATATGTCTCTTGTCAAAGCAAGCTTTTCAGACTTAAAACAGGTGGCTTCATTTGTATGGAAACCAGCTCCCTTTTGGACAAAGTACTCAGCTGTGATTGGTCCCTATTAATTCCCCATATAAGTAATGGAACCACTGGGATGAGCTACATCTGAAGGAAAGCATTTAAGATACTGCAGGCAGACCCTTCTCTAATCTCCCATTTTCCTGTTGTGACACGATGTGAACAAACTTCTTTGGGCACAAACAGACCTTTACCAAGACTAGCTGTGGCTCTGTAGTGACTGTAGAAGAGCAAGAAGAGTACAGGCATATACAACAGTACTGTTTCCTCCCAGTGCTCTGGGGTGTGGGGGGGGGGGAAGAAAGAAAAAAAAAAGCCTGTGTTGGGGTGCAGCTACAAAAGTCTCACTCAGGGAGCCTATGTCTCTTCAGGAACTACTGAGCTTAGCTACACTTTAATATATATATACACATCTATATGTAAATATATGTATATTTTCTTTATGGTTTTGTTTCAAATATATATTTCCTTTCCAGAATTACAGTAAAAAGTAAAACTCCTTTACGTACTACAGAGCCTACAATGACTGCACAGAGGGAGCTGTGAAAGGAACTTATAGTCAGTGAGAACATGTGAAGAACAAAACAAAACAAAACAAAACAAAGTATCATCTTTCTTGCAAGGAGAATCATAAAAAAGAGATGGAACTGCCTAGTCAATGGACTGTGTATTTTCAGGTTCCAAGTTACAGTGACATTAAATACAAAAGCATAGCATGTTTCCAGGTGGAATATATTTTCATTTTTACAGAAGAGTTTTTACAGAGACAGCAATAACAAAACTGTTATGGATAAGATGATGATAGCACAGCAAAACTAAGACACATCTAACTATCACTAAATTTCCCACCGACCCCAAATTACTCCACAATCTGCTTTCAAGGTTCACTACTGTCTACTGTTTTTCACAGCTCAGAAAGAAGTTGCGAGACAAATGAAATCTATCAGAGTGTTACACAAACAACAATGTTGATTCAAAAGATTCCTCCTTTTCCAGGAAGGCAAAACTTGGAATATTTGTCCAATTTTCAAACACACACAAAAAGAGTGTCTTGGGCACAGAGCCAGTGATACTGTGAATTTTTTATTACCATGAGAACTGAGAAAGGCTGGCTTCATTCAGAAGGATCAGGGTCCAAATGAGAATGCATTCACTATCCATAACTTTGTTTTTCATTCTTTGTGACATTTTTAGCAAATTTGCTGGTACACAAGACATCTCAGAAGCAAAGCATCATCAGTTCTAGAATGAAGTCACTACAATCAAACAGAAGGTAAAAGAAAAATCCCATCCACAAAAGAATACAACCCACGAGAAATTCAACATTATTACAGCAGTCTTGGAATTTTATAGCCTTACAGAACTGAGACAAAATGCCATGTTTCATTCAAAATTTTGTATAAACACCACTCTGGTTTTACTGGTCGGCAGACCCAAAAGGTAGGGGGCTATTTTACGTTGCAGTAAGTATCTTTGTTTTACTTTTTTTTAGACCAGAATTGTTGCAGGCTGACACTTTCAAAGCTATTATGAAGGTATAAACTCCTCTGCTTTGTGCAGCTCTGTCTCTACTCAGTTCCAAGCCTAGAGACTACAGATGTAGAGATGATCTCAGCTTCTCAGCCATCAATATTAGTCTTCACTTATTGTTAGGCAAATGACAAGCCAGGAACACTTGGACCCCATTATACTTCATTCATTTATCTGATATTAATTGGTCTATCTTCAGAATTGGTGAAATATTTGCACAATAGGTGCCTCAATGAACTGGCCCCATGAGTCACACTGGCAAAATTAAGCAGGTTCCTCTTTCCGACCAAGGCTATTTTGTCATCTGAAAAAGTCTGCAGTATCCTGCTTTATATATAAAGTACAGAAATTATTGCAGGAACAAAAATAACTTGCCTTTCATACCCCTAGAATGGGCAAGCTTCTACAAAACTGGCCAAGCCTTCTCAGTGCCACTTTCTGGAGTCTATAAAAACGATGCCATGTTACCTTATTTTTTAAAAAGCTTCTGCTAGGAGCACAGGCCACGTAAATGTTGTGCTATAGACACACTGCAAGCACCATTAATTCACCTCTTACTGGCAAATACAGTCAGAAAGAACTCACACCCACAGAGGTGTGGAAGAAAGACCAAACTTTTTTTTTTAAAGGAAGATGTGATACTTGTTCATACAGCCAGACTGCAAACATTAAGGATCAGTTTATTAAAATCTATCTAATAATTAGAATTATAGAGCCATAACATTGTTCAGGTTGGAAGGGACCCTAAAAATCACCTAGTCTCAGCTCCCCTGCTATGGGTAGAAACACCTTTCACCAGACCAAGTTGCTCAGAGCCCCATCCAATATGGCCTTGAACATTGCCACGGATGGGGCATCCACAACTGCTCTGGTGAGCCAGTTCAAGTGCCTCAACACCCCTGCAGTCAAGAATTTTTAATTCAACAGCATTTTTCATAGGAAACAAGGGAATGGTTCTCTTGAAAAATACTGTTGCCTGACAATCGTGCCAGCTCTTCCTGACTAGGTTTTATGAGGACACACATATCATAAAAGACAGACAGATTTGCAAAAGAGACTCTTCATAACAATTAGTGCATCAGTCAACCAGCCATCCAGAAAAGACTAAGTCTGCTTCCCATATCAGCTTTTATCATCAGAACAAGCAGCACAGATAAAACATACTTCTCTTTAGTATAAAGAGAGAATTAAACAGTCTTTTAGCAGGCAGGAACCCATTTTTGCCAGCAAACAAACTGAAACCCAACCTCTCCTCTCACATAAAACATAGAATGTTCCAGAAACACTACACAGAGCGGGAAGCACGAGCCCTCTCTCCCCTCCTGCAAAGTAAGCCCATTTGCAACCCCTGGACCAATGAAATACCCTTGACAAGGCCAATTTATCACTCTGGGCAGAGAGAGGATGCACCTGCCTCAGCATGTTCTGGGCCAATAGGCAGAATTTCCCTATGTCTTGCATGACAAACTGTGAGGCTGGAAAGAACAGCTCGTAGTCAGGCTTCTTTTTCATGGTGTGTTGTACTCTGCACAGCATCAACAGTTACCTCGCTAAATGGTCCATAACTGTCACTGTGGATAGCTAACATACCAGGATAGCAAAAAGCCACTTCTGTTTGATCAAACTCATGCCTTGAGAGTTGGAGGCAACTGGATTTCACACTAGCAACATCATGGCCTCAACACACCACTGCTTGCAAGCAAACAGAGCTCTGCATCGTTTCAGAAACCATGTTCCAGTTGCTTCTTCGCACTTCTGTGCAAAGAAGTAGCTGCTGACCAGATCTTTGATGCATTCACTGGATGAAGATTGTCACAGAGTTGTTCAGGGCACCTGAGGCAGCATGAGATTTCTTGCCAACTGCACCTGATAACTGAGGACAGAAAGGTCCCTCAAAGCCTCCCTCAATGACCACTTCATTTGTAGGGTGTCAGAACTGTTCAGCACAGTGCTCTTCTGCTTGATACTTATTTTAAATAAGTGATCCTTTTCACTTCACAGTAGCCTGTTGCTCCACTGATTCAAAACATAGCTAGTCCCATTATCCAATTTGAAAAATAATCTTAAACATCCTGCTTGCTTTACTAACTCTTGAGGAAAAGACTGTGAAATTCATATGAATTCTATGAAATGCAGCAGTGAAACCCATCATTTTATGTCAAAGTTGACAATATTAGTGCTTGGTCCTTTGCTTAACATTCCCCATATTTCAGGTATTGAGCAACTTGGTCTAATAAAAGTTGACCCTGACCATGGTAGAGCAGTCGGAGCTAAATTAACTTTGTCTCTACCAATCAAGAACTCTGTGTGATTCTATGATATCAAAGATTATCACCTTGACAAAATCGTAGGTTTGGAGTCTTTTGCATAGAGTGAACTTCTTGATTCAAGTTATGAAATTTGTTCTGAGTTTCCCAGAGTATGAACCTACCCATAAGCAACTACTTAATATACATGTACCAGCTTCCTTTTCAATGTTGTCTCCAAACAAAATGATGGAAAGGTTTTTTTTCAGTTGAATTTTTTCCTGTAATGAAATTTACAAAAATTTTAGCGGGGGAAAAAGCTGTCTTTATGGCAGATTTCTAACCTCAGCTTTTGAATCTACACTAAGAAATCAACTTTTCACCTATTTAAAAAATCAAGAAATCCATTTTGTAAAAAAAATGTAGACATTGTTTTAAACTGAGCCAATTTTGAAATCAATACTAGAATTTTTAAAAACAGGACTACACACTCCATGGTCAGCAGCAACATTCACTTTAATATTTTAGGTCTAGCATCCCACACATGCTCTCAGTCACACTGGCTTTAGCTAAGATACATACTACACTGTCTCTATATATTCTGGATTCTATTTTTTCTATGAGCTCTGGTCTTAGAAGTTTTGTGGTTTCTTTCTTTTCTTCCTCCACTCATTTCCTTAATTATTTTATACAAACGGGGCGGGGGAGGGGCGGAATATGAGCAAGTCTATCCAAGAGGGTAGGAGTAGGCTGTGGTTGAAGCATTTGATGGTGACACCTTACTCATTTTAATGAAACTGTTGTTTAAGATAAGGATATATGATATTTTAATATTTAAGCAATTGCCTGTTTCCTTGGTACATATCCTACTCTTTACACTTCCTGAATGTGTTTTCTCTCATTGCCTCCAATCACAGTTGTGTTTTCTGTGAATTTCAGCTCCACCCCTAGCCTAGGCATTGTCTCAGGAATTTACATGGCTGGACTTACATACCATCATGTCAAAAGTCCTGCTTCTTTATCAAAGATTTTATCACCTCACATATTACTTGCATGCAGTGACAGTGCTGAAAGATTTCTTCTGCTGCCTTTTTCCATTTTGAAAGCAAGAGAAGTTGTTGGAGTTATTTCTAGACATTTTATCCATTAAAGACACTTGAAAATCCATATCTCTTTGGAGGAACACTATCTCCAAGCAAATGAGGACAAAACTGGAGAAATGACAGAGTTGTCCTAGCTGGTCAACCAATACATTCCAACATCAGTTTATTACAAACTGAGTGATAGTGAAACTGGACCAACTATCTGTATCATACTTGTATATGGTGGTTATTTATGTTCTAATACATGTTAATTTTTCATTAGTTGTTCTGATACCTGGAACATAAGGAAGGCTTGCAGCATTTTGCATATCACAGAATTGTAGGATGGCTTGGGTTGGAGTCACCTTAAAGATCATCCAGATTCAAACCCCCTGCCATGGGCAGAAACACCTTTTACTAGACCACGTTTGCCCAGAGGCCCATTCTGGGTGGCCAGCCCCAGCCTGGCCTTGAACACTCCTAGGGATGGGGCATCCACAGCTTCCTTGGGCAAATTGTTCCTGTGCCTCACCACCCTCACAGGAAAGAATTTCTTGCTAATAACTTCTCTAAACATACACAGTTTTAAGCCATTTTACCTTGTCCTGTCACTACATGCTCTTATTAAATGTCTTGCCATCTTTCTTGTGGGTTCCCTTCAGGTACTGGAAGGCTGCACTTAGGTCACCCCGAGAGCATGTCTCTTCCAGGCTGAGCAATCCCAGTTCTCTCAGTCTTTTCTCACAGGAGAGGTTCTTCATCATTCTAATCACCTTAGTGTCCCTCCTCTGAACTCACTTCTTCAACAGGTCCTTGTCCTTCCTGTACTGGGGACCCCAGAGCTGGATGCAGTGTTCCAGGTGAGTCTCACCAGAGCAGAGCAGAGGGGCAGAATCCCCTCCCTTCCCTGCTGCCCACACTGCTCTGGATGCAGCCCAGGACACGTTTGGCTTTCTGGGCTGGCAGTGCACATGGCTGGGTCATGTCCAGCCTCTCACCCACCAGCACCTCCAAATCCTTCTCAGCAGGGCTGCTCTCCATCTGTTCATCCCCAGCCTGTGCTGGTACCAGAGGTTGCTCTGACCCAGCTGCAGCACCTTGCACTTGGTATTGTTAAACTTCATAATGTTCCCATGGGCCCAGTTCTTGAGCTTGTCCAGGTCCCTCTGGATGGCATCCCATCCTTCAGGTATGTCAACAGAACCTTGCAGCTTGGTGTCATCTAAAAATTTTCTAAGGGTGTACTTGATCCCATTGTCTATGTCATTAATGAATATATCAAATTACACTGGTCCTAATATGGATATACCAAAATCTCTTTATAACATTAGAATCCCTGTGAGTCTTAAAAGTATTTTTACCCTTTCTTTCATTTTTAGAAAAGCCACTCTTAGAGACGACGTCATTTAATCATTACATGTACAGGTACAGGAAAGTATAACGTAATTTTAAATTTGGAATGTAAAGACAAACTACAAAATTGTGTTTTATTTCTTTAAGGCAGGTGATATTTTTGCGTCAAACACAATGTTTATTTCTTAATTAGCATTTCCTACAGCAAATCCTGGAATATTTTCTTTCTGGTTCAGGAGCACACGGGCTCCTTCACACTTCTTGAACTTGCAATGCTCTTGTTTTCCAATCACTCAAACAAGCAATGCAGAAATCAGTGGGAAATGTTTTCTTCTGCTTAACTCTCCTCTACATGCCTCCTTCTGTGTAATGCCTCCACATTAAGCAGTGTCATGAAATTAAAAGCTAAACAAGATCAGCGGTGTATCCTTGCTGCTGGAACCTTAAAATAAAACGTAAATACTAACCGATAGCTTTGTGGTCAAATCATTTTACCATGACTCAAATAAATACTAATAATTTTGTATTGTACTATCCTACAATGTACAAAAGATTAGGGAAGGATACTGCAATGTCCAAGGTTTTTTTTCCTCACATGAGTGGTTGAAAGGCTTAAATCCAACTGCAGAAATTAGTAATATTTTTCTGTAAAAGTAGTGCAGATATTAAGAAACTTTTTTTTGTAAAAGCATTTCTAGAAATGCCAGCTGAGACATAAAGTGAGCTGCCCTCTCATTCTCTACCAAAATTTTCTTATTTTGTCAAATGCAAGAAAAACAAGTGCTAAACTGACTTACAAAATTGTTTCCCTATGATGATGTGGGATTTTACTTTTTCTTAAATCAGAAATTAAGAAGATGATACTGTAAATCCTTGCAAGAAAGGAAGTTTTCATTCTTATGTCTGAACCTTACTACTGACAACCACAAATACCCTCATGTGCACCTTCAGCTTTTTAGCAGATACCTTGAGTGGTACAAGTACTCTTGCCCCAGGGGAACAACTCACTTAAGCACATGTTTACATTTAAGTAAAAAAGAAGCAGTTTTTCAAAGTAGCTAGCTGTTTATGTTGAGCACAAGATAACATATTAGAAGACTCATTTTGAAAGATTTTTCTTTGGATCTTACTCACAGTCATCGATAACTCTTGTTATTGTGTTATAAACCCCGACGAGTTCCCCTTTTCAGCTGTACTATTCTGGAGCTAAATACACAAAACTGAAGGCAGATTCTGGCACAGTCTGTGTAATGCGTACACAACAGATTTTGAGGCACTGATCCAAAAGTCCATAAAGCTGGAAAAAGGATGACACTACCTAGAATCTTCAGTAGATTCAGATGCAAACAGAATTTCTTACAGTCACAGATTTCCAACCAGCGATGGCAATAGACTCATTGTTTTCTCAACTCATTACAACATGAGAAAATGATTAGGAAGGAAAAAAAGAAGTGTAATTTGCAAAAAAAGAAGTAAATTATCATTAGGAGACCATGAACAAAACATACATTTTGGAAGTGATTTCTCCCACTTCCTATAGTTCTGTCAAAACAGATCCAGAAGAAAGGATAGGAGACTAAGGAAATGACTCTACAATTTTCTTTTCTTTTCTTTTTTTTTTTTTGTTCATCATTTGTGTCTTCAAAGGCGCTTAAGACAAGCTTATAATTTCACCATGAATCTTCTAAGCTGTTATTTTGTGATCAACATAAACCGCTAGCTACTTCTAAAAATAAATTTGTTTTTGTCTTCCTGTGACTTCGGATCTAATTCTGCTCTTGTGTCAAAATTGCAACAATGTGCAAAAGCAAAAGCTGCACAGTGCACCCTTGCTTTGACAGTGTTAATATTTTTTATCTTAAACAAAACCGGAATTAGTCAATCATATTTCTTATGGTATTTTGCAGTTATTTGAAGTGATTGTGAAAACAAAAACAATTATATACTTTGATCTATTTCAGCCATTTTTAAGATATCTATGACTATAATCTTTCTCCCCCACAAGATAACTGTCACAATATAAAGAACACTGAAACTTCCTTATTTATCTCTCAATGCTCAACAGAGGG